>JACBAD010001943.1:0-49780 GCA_014281905.1 Aspergillus hiratsukae
TGCCCACCCCATCCCCCAAAGCCCTCAATTGCTCCGCAGACTTATGGTGAAAGTAACAAGCAGTCACCTGCAACAAGAACCCCTTGGGCGTATACGACTCCGTATCCGCCTTCTTCCTCAAATGCCCCGCCGCAAAGCGATCCCTCTTCGTCGGAAAATTCAACCCAGGGTCCTCATTCTCCGTATCCGGCTGCGCCAGAAACTCGCTCGCAAACAGCGTCGCCGCAATCCGGTCAATCTCCTCATCCACATGCCGCGGGATGAACATGCTCGCGCGCTGCTTCAGGTTCTCGAAGAAGGGCGTTGTGCGGACGAGGCGCGGAGCCGTACAGCACAGCGTCAGACTGGCGAGTCGGTCCGGGATGAGCGTCGCGAGTTCCTGGGCAATCATGCCGCCCATGCTGGCGCCGATGACGTGGATGGAGCGTGTTGCGGGAGCTTTCAGGTCGATCCAGCCCAGCGAGCTGACGAGGTCCACGACATCGCGGGCCATCTCGCTTGTGGAGTAGAAGCAGGTGGGTTTGTCGGAGCGGCCTACGCCGCGATTATCGAAGACCAGACACGAGTATTTCGAGCCGTTGAGGTGGCCGAAGTACTTGGTTTGGCGTTTCCAGTCTTTCA
This sequence comes from Aspergillus hiratsukae, assembly GCA_014281905.1. NCBI lineage: Eukaryota > Fungi > Ascomycota > Eurotiomycetes > Eurotiales > Aspergillaceae > Aspergillus > Aspergillus hiratsukae. Next base: position 622 of record JACBAD010001943.1, read on the forward strand.
GGACGGCATTGAGGCCCATGATCCACTGGTTGGCATTAGCATTGTATTTTCTCTGCGAGGGACCCTTGCAGCGATATTATTGCATGTATGCAAAGAAAAAATACTGACAACTAGCTTAACAGGTCCCGTGCCATGGATCTCGTAGTTGAGGTTGATCGGACCACCGCGCCTGTTCTGAGCCACCAGTGCCCGTCCCGAGGTTGTGGGAGGGAGTTTCCATTCTACAGTCTCATATGCTGGATGTGCGAGGATCTCTTGAGCTGTTAGAGGCGCCATTTCAATGTTGCTGACCAAGGTTAAGTTTACAGGGTTATGGGATGCAGCCGACGTTGGCAAAGTCTGGCCGCAGTCTTTTTTTGGTCTTGTTCCTTGTTTCTCTCTTGGCGCCCGATCCCGAGGCGCGGTCAGCAACGTGGGTCACGCGACCTTGTGATGCCGACAGCAAGGTGACCATTGAATTAAGGCAACATGACAGCTTTACCATAAAATGGGTAGTTTCTTCATGTTTTAAATAGTTTCGAGATGTTTTGAGCTTTTGGCGCTATCGCACCTCTGAGATCTACCTAATAGGCTAATCCCTGCCGAGTTCAAGTAAAATATATTCATCTCAGCTGCAGTGCCTCCATAACCTGCATTGCCTTTTGAACTCTTTCTTGAGTATGCGGACTCATCGAAGCCTTATCTGAGACGTCGCTGAACTTTTCCTTGTACTTCTGCCAATTTTCCGCGTCAATATCATCCTCTTCCTGCACCACAAATCTCTGTCCGCAATGTATGACCCATTCCGCTGCTACAGCCATCCTACATTCCAGAATAGACCCGGGGGCATCATCGACGAGCCTGTGCTTCAAATCTTCTTCTAACAGGCTTTGAATTGCATATTTCGCGAAGAAGATCAGATCAGCAGACCCATCTCTAGTCAATCGAGCAGCATAAGCATTCAAGCTCTGCCAATATTCACGCTCCTCCTCATCATTGAGAGATCCAATGCCTATGAATCTGTCAATAGAGAGATCTTGATGCGGCGACCCGCACAAACTATGCTTACGATCACACATTTCCATAAACGATGGGCCTAGCATCGGCAAATCTCCCCACAAAGCAAAGGTGTGGTCCCATGACGCCAGGTAGGCAGTTTTTGTCTCGGAAGATACACCTTTCAGGACTTTGATCAGCTCTGCGAGTCTGTCATGCTCAGGAGCAGTGTAAGGAATCTGCTGGGCCACATTATGAATCATGTCCCAGAAGTGCCAGAGAAAACTTCCTGGTTCCTCGCGGGGCTCGCCTGCAGGTTGATCCTCGTCAGGACGGTTCGCAGGGAACAGTCGATCTAGTGCTTCGGCTGTGGCTGCGGGGGATGCAATGGGATCTTGTAGGTAGTCCAGCAGGATCTTGAAGATTTTTTCGTCGATAAACCATGGATCGTCGTCTTTTAATTCGAGATGAAGAGAAGACATGGTGAGATGGTAACTGCCTCTACTTTGGAGTTGAAGATGGTAGTTGAGTGATGTGATGTAGGAGAAAGCGGGGAACAACGAGACAGGTAGGGATACAGACAGCGTGATATCGGCGACAATAAGATGAGAGAAGCAGAAAGAACAGATAAAGACAATCAAGTAAAGACGTATTGTTGATTCGAGACTTTGGAGGCGAAATTGTTCTGACACCGTCCACTCGAGAATCTGACATCAAGTGAGCAGTGCTCCAAATGGCATGTGTGCCTGGGGCCAAAAAAGGCATCAGGCAACAACGACGCATTCCAAGCAATTGTCTTACTTTGAGAAATGATCACTGTTCCTCCTGTAAGCATAGTACCCTTTCCAGCCCTTGATATGTTGCAATCCGAGGTCTAGTGTTCAGAGCTTACGTGCATGAAGCTTGATCATTATTAGCTTACGATCATGCCTTCTCCCTATAATAGGTAACTTGACCTGAAGGATCAGACATCTCATGCCTCTAAGCTCAGGACGTTACATAGACTTCAAAAGCTCTCAATCTTTGTAGTTCAAAATCCGATATACCTTGTAAGGGGCATCTCCTGGCCCCCGACAATTACCTCTCCATGCAGGGATGCTCATCCAACATCATCCGAGGTGTGCAGGAATCAAAAGACGCATTTCCGCGACAATCACATGTCCTGAGCAGCAATGTCAGATATAAAACCTGCTGAATACTCTCGCTTGTGGCAACCAGATTCAAAGATATCGTCACAATCGTCCTGACCTACGTCCAAGATGGTCGCAATCAGCAACCTTTTCCTGCTGGATGCCGCAGTCGTGGCTGTTCTAGCTGCTCCCTCGCCCCTCGATGCTCGTCTGGTAAGAGTCGCCTTAAAGAGGCCTTCGACAGGATAACTGACATGACCCCACAGACCTGGACATGCATCAACAAACAGCTGAATCCCAGACCAAACAAATGGGAAGACAATCGGCTTGTCTACAATTAAGCCAAAGCCGAAAACAACTCTCACCACGCACCGCTCTCCGACGCCAAGATTGGTATCAGCTACCTGCACTGGTTCACTAACGGCTACGACGGCAATGGAAAGCTTATCAATGGTCGCAGACCCATTAAGTTCGGGAAATCCGACTGTGACCGTCCCCCGAAGCACAGCCAGAACGGCATGGGCAAAGATGACCACTATCTCCTGGGGTTCCAGACTTTCCCGGATGGCCACGACCATAAGTTTGACTCGAAGAAACCCAAGGAAGACCCAGGTCCGGCAAGAGTCATCTATACTTATCCCGACAAGGTGTTTGGCTGCATTGTGGCGCATGAGCGGGAGAATCAGGGAGGGTTGAGACTGTTCTCATTAGTTAGGTATGATGTCTTGAAAGGTGTTGAGCTGCGGCCACTCCTTTCTTCGACCGCAATGTGCGTCTCGTGTACTGTTCGGGTAGATTTGGGCGTCAGGGTATTCAGAGAATCATGCCAGTTATCGTCGAAGAGCAGATTGCCGCAGATATTTCGTTAACTCACTGCTAGATATTTTTGATAGAACTCGTAGAGACTCTCTCTCTAGTATCAGCGTTGATGTAGCATGGCCCTCACATTTGCAATCGAGATCGAGAAGCTGCTAGCAATTAGGTAGATGGGACAAGTCGATGTAAATGACCCAAATCCTAGCTAAAGGTATTGCACCATGACTGATTGCACATGTCAATATTAATACCTTCCTCGTCAGTTTCGCACCCTCTATGATTGAAGGCATAGAGTGTGAATTTCAAGCGCGTCTCTACTCCGTAGCCATGTCTGTGGCATCCGACATCGGATGTTTAAGGTAGAGATGAAAGCAAGTTTGGCTGCATGTGACTGTTTGCTGGAAGATCATTGGACCTTTAGCCGTAGGTACTTAGTAGGTAGCTACCGTCCACGGTACTTTCCTTCTGTAGGCAGCAGCTGAAACACTACTACTCCAAAAAGTGGGCGAGCATCTATCGGGGGGGCTTGGGTGACGGGTCAAGACATGACCGGCTCTGCATTCGGCTGAATGGAGGGCATTTCTTTCAATCTTCGCCAGCCTCCTGTGATCTCTTACTCTTAGCCTCTTGATCAGCATCCCGAGTGACTGAAGATAAGTAGACGGGTTGAAATAAGAAGCTGACAAGAGACTGAATTGATCCATCAACTGGCCCACGCGGTCATCCCTTCTTCCTCATTGGTTCGAGCCTATTGGTCTGAGTTTCGCAACCGAGCCAATCAGCGCAGCTATGTGCACGTGGCGCGCTCCATTCTTGGTACCTTGGTACTATCTACCTCTACAAAAACGGCAAAGGCTGTTATCTGCGTGCCTCAGGCGTCGGTTTGGCTGCTGCCTGTGCATCCTTCGCGACGACTGTGCTCCATCCCAACCACTCACACTACTGCACAGTGTCGAGTTCGCTGTTGAATGCCCAAATCACTTCACTGGGGATAGGAAATGATGGTATTCCTTTTGGCAGACTACTCCGAACGACCATGGGATACTTTCAAGAACTTTTCATGGCTCTTATCCGACTCATATAGAGAGTACTATGCTGGACAGACTTGTGGAAATTTCTGCCTCTCCCCGACACGGTTCATTCTATTATTGGCCTTCAAAGCTTACGATTGTCCACGCGGCTGATCCAAGCGTTGCGGAAGGAGCCCACTCTTTAGTCTTTATCGCCTAGAGACCCGCCAAGGCACTTTCTTCTTGTTAGTCTCCCGACTCTGAAGCCATTTGTAGGTCCTTGTCGCTCACGATTATCGCCTCATGTTTTCGGTCTGGCACGTGGAAGGGGGTTGGACCTGCTGACTCGCAAGTGAAAGAGCCCTGCATACGGTGTGTCTGCTAATCCGCCTGAAGATCACAGCCCACAGAACGCTTGCAGGCGCTTTGCCTGTATCGGCCCTATCGGGTCCGAAATGATTAACACGGCTAACGAACCTTGTCTTTATCTCTCCTAGAGCTGAGCCGTCGAATGATAGAACCATGATGGTTATTCCGATGTTGTCAATGGTCCATTCTAAAGCCTCAAGCTCAATACCCCAACGCTTCCAGCGGACCGCTACCAAGCGTGTGCCAGTGGAGGTCATCAGGAATCGCGGCATTTTGTCCCCAGACCCCCCTTTTTTTAGCAGCTTGACGGTTATATACCATGGCCTCTCGTAGAGAACTTATTTATTTCCCCCTTCTGTGGGGTGAAGGTCTCTGCAACAGGTATTTGCTAACCAGGCTTATCACAAAATGGTCTTCCAGTGGGCGTCACGCTGCTTGCCTGGCTTCAGTATCATTGCGTTGATTGTACTTCTTCGGTTGACCTCCAGTGATGCAGTCGCATTTTGGAAATGGAAGGGCCCGTCGCCATCATCGCCAAAAGATCAACCAGGAAGCCAGCCGCACCCTCTCAACATGGCCCAGCATATGTTTGTCGTATACACCGTCCTTGTCCATATCAGCATGTTCGCCTTTACCACACGTCTGGCGTGGGCCATTTTTAGCGCCACCCGAAAGACAAAGGAGGTCCTGCAGCGGCGAAAGTTTGAGCAGTCTCGCGTTCCCGTGGACAAAGATAAGTGGCTCTCGGACAGTTCGACACTCACGGACACGGATTCGGATGTATCTGATCCACTGATGAGCAATGAGGCTCATGACTCGGATGGACTGGAGGTCATTCACGCGATAATTGTTCCGAACTATTGTGAGGACCTACACACACTGCGGACTACCCTGGATGTACTGGCGAGTCACCCAAGGGCACGGACACAGTATGAGGTGGGTGCTGAACGAGACTGTTTTATGCTTTCTACAACTAATGTTGGACTCTCGCAAATCAGATATACCTCGCAATGGAACAGAAAGAAGCTGGTGTCGCCGAAAAAGCAGCCAAGCTGGCAGCCGCATTCGAACCGACCTTCCTCCATATCCATGCTACCTTCCACCCTGCGGGTTTACCTGGCGAAATAGCAGGAAAGAGCTCAAATGTGGCCTTTGCAGCTCGACACATTATGGAAGTCCACAGGACAGAGCTGGACTCGGGACATTGCGATGTGATTGTTACGGTCATGGATGGTGGGTGTTATCCCTTCTGTCGCTCAATTCATGGCCCTAACCGAGTTATAGCCGATACGCATTTCTGGCAGGACTACTTTACAGAGATCCGGCGCCTTCATTATGCGCACATCTCGGAAGCAGATCGGACTCTGTATTGCTGCCCTATTATTTTTGACCGCAATTCGCACGAGGTCCCAGTTCTGGTCCGTTGCGCAGACCTCCTCTGGGGATTCGCCGGTTTGTCCACCATGTACCCTGGGACGTTCGTCTCAATACCGACATCAGTATACTCTTTGCCGCTGTCTCTGGCTGAGAAGATTGGTGGCTGGGACAGTGATGCTACTGCAATCGGAGAGGACATGCATATGATGCTCAAGTTGTATTTTGAGACTGCGGGCAACGTCATCACTCGCCCCGTCTACGCCCCCGCAAGCCAGTGCAACGTCTCAAGCGATACCGGGCGAGGCTGGCGACGGTCGTTGGATACCTGCCGCGCCCGTTATCGACAGGCATTGAGGCATATGTGGGGTGCACTTGACTCGGGCTTCGCCGCACGGCGTACTATCAGTTCCATTCGCTCCCATTGCCGCTGTCTGTTCTTCCGGCCCAGGCACCTTGCTCTGGTACATTTGCTTTGGGAAGCTCACTTCCTCCCTTGCCATCTGATCATACTCATGCTATTCTCCACTATCTATACTCTGTTGACGCCTCCAGCTTCCCTCCATCCGACCATGGCATGGGCGTTCGACCTTACCAACCTGCTCCGCGCATCGTCATTTGTGGGAATGAATATCTGCATTTTTCTGTACGAGCCATGGCATGCACTCTGTGTGCGCACGCGCAAAACAGATATGCAACAAGCAAACGTGGCTGATGCCGGGTTCTCGGAACGGTGCTGGTGGAGACCTGCGCAGCTAGCGGAGCGCATCTGCTTTCCTGTTGCAGGAACCATCTTCGGTGGAATTCCAACAGTCCATGCTGTCTTCTCGCATTTCTGGACCGACAGGCTGGTATATCGGGTGAGCAAGAAGCCGACTTTCTCGGTGGCTGCGATGGCCTAGTTGCGACACAGTTCTAGAGGTACGACCGCGTAAGCGGACACAAAACTAATATGTATGACTATATGATGCTAGACATATAATATTAACGAGACATATAATATTAATGATAATGAGATGTCTTTTGTTCTCGGAGCGAGGTCAATCAGTCATGGAGGCTACTCTCGGTACGAGTCAAGTCACTATGTGGATGATGGTCATCACAAAAGCTCGCTTCAATTTTTAACATATGTTGCACAGAACGACACAGAGACTGACTGGCATAGCATTGAGGCGAGATTGTCCATCATGGCAATAGCCACGAATATGATTGATGTTTGAGTACTCCGTAGGGCAGAGGTACACCAAAGCGGGGTATGGAGATGCTCAACCCCACAATTTACCCCAACGGCCGGATTCTCCAACTGCCTTAAGATAAGCACATCGAGTGTACATCCCCTGCCATATCTTCAAAGATTCTAAGAATCGTATATCGAGGGTCCCAATACACAGCATCTGAAATGGCGCCAACCCGTCGAGTTGCCGTGATCCAATGGCATATCAAGGCGAGTTACCTCATTGCCAGGCGCACCAGACTGCTATCTGGAAGCGCACCGCAGATTTCATCCGCTCCGAGTCTCCTTTAAGCTGGATCTAACGCCTGAATCTATCAGGACCTCGCAATTGAAGAAAACCACGCCAGAGCATGCAGTTACATTCGAGATGCGGCCGCTCAAGGTGCTGAGCTGGCCGTCCTACCGGAGTAAGGCATTCGTCTCGGGGAATTGAGATATTTGTCGAAACAGTCCAACTCATTCTGACTAGATACCATCTGACCGGTTGGGCTCCAGAGGACCCCCTTTGGGCCGTTCAGGCAGGCGAGTATAAGAAGTACCTATCCGCCTACCAAGCCCTCGCAAAGGAGCTCCATATCTGTCTCGTTCCGGGGAGCATCGTCGAAAGACACGAGACAGAAGCAGAGGGGAAAGAACAATTCAGCCTCTATAACACGGCATACTTTATCTCCAACGATGGCAGCATCCTTGGCTCCTACCGGAAGAAGAACATATGGCATCCCGAGCGTCCACACCTGACCTCATCCGGCGAGGCACCGCACGAGGTATTCGACACGCCGATTGGGAAAGTGGGGCTGCTGATATGCTGGGATCTGGCGTTTCCAGAGGCATTCCGGGAACTGATTGCGCATGGGGCGGAGGTGGTGATTATTCCTACTTTTTGTAAGTGGCCGCATTCCCTCTTTTCTTGATATGCAGCGGTTGACACAGCAAGGGACGCGCTACGATGCCTCGTCCGAGGCACTTTCATACAACCCCGACTCTGAAGCGCTCTTCCTCGAGTCAACGCTGACGTCGCGCTGCTTTGAGAATACCTGCGCCATTGTCTTCGTCAATGCCGCGGGTGCCGATGAGAAGTTCCTCGGTATGTCCCGCGTCACGCTCCCCATTGTCGGGCCGGTGGGTAAGATGGGGAAGGAGGAAGGCGTGCTTGTGGTGGATATGGACTTGGGGCTGTTGAAGATTGCAGAGGAGAATTACCGGGTTCGCGAGGACATGGCCAAGGAAGGCTGGCATTATGTCTACCGCCATAGTACTACAAAATAGTATTCCCTGTTCATAAGACGTTTCCGTTTCTCCTTGTTGGCGCTATGTTGGCGCTACAGGCCACGATCAACTAAATTTAAAAGGCCGTTATCATCATCCTGCATCTGCATCCCACCACCAAGCTCCAGCTTCCGCAAATGCTATCACCAAAGGGGCTACACGATTTCAAGTCAACCTCCTAACCATCCAACCACGCCTGCCCTATCCGCTCCATTTATTCGAGACCAGGGAGACATGTTCTGAACCGATCAGAAGACACCACCCTGGCAGATCAACTCAGCAAACTCCTGATCCCTAATCACCTACCCCAAAATCAGCATCAGCCCCCAACACCAACATCAAAACCCAAAACCACATGAAAGCTTACAATGTACAACGGCTCAATCCCCAAAGAAGGACAAAGACAATGGGGACACTCAGCCCGAGTCCTAGTCGAGCCAAGCGAGCCCGCCAAATGACAGTCCTTGTCATCGCAGCGCTCCTTCGTGCCGGAGGCGTCATTGATGATCTCCAGGCAAGCGAGGTAGACTCTGACTTCGACGATGTGCTTGGGGAAGGCAACGCAGCCGGTGGGTTTGTGGTAGACGGGGAGGTATTCGCACATTTTGTCTGTGTCTGCGTGTTAGATTTATCTGAATCTGCTAGCTTAAATCGAGTGAGGTTTTTTCTTACCGAGTTGATAGAGTCCTTTAGACTTGGAGAATGTATGTGGAGATTACTCTGGTCTTTTGGTCCGGTCAGCTGTATGCTACGCAAGAGACACTGGCTCGCAGCGGAATCGGAATCAGGCATACCTTGCTAACACCGCAAGACGAGGAAGACGATACAGCGCGAAGATGGCTTGATGGGTAACCAGCGTTGAGAAGCAACAAATGACGGAACTCCCAGTAGAAAGACAAGAAAGAAGTAGATATCTCAATCTCCTCGATGGCGGATAGAGAAGAGAAGAGAAGAAGGAGATGAAGACGAGGAAGTGAGAGTGAGAGATTGAGAAGACATCTGAGCTACCCCCACCATTCACTACATGTTTCACCTCATTGCATGGTATCAACTTTGGTATCTTACTTCTCTCATCTCTTCGTACTGATTTGAGTATCAAGATGCCCGTATTGAGGTTCCATCCGAAGTTGATATACTTCCAAATCTGTATACATCTGCAGTTCACCATGCTGAACGCTCATTGGCTTTAAGATATGACGCTAACCAAGCGCTATAATAGCACGTGCTGCACCTTAAAGAGATGGCGCTAAACTGTTTTTGTGAGGGTGACGTGTGGTATTTATCCTGTAACAGGATGGTAATCTTACAGCCACATTATACTTAGGTGAATTTTCACAGACAATAGGTGAATAAAGTAGTCAAAGCAGTCAGTGATAGAATCAAGCGATAGTAGTTATTCAGTGATATGTACAGGTTATAGGAAAGATATCATGCTGAACTCATAAACATCTGTCTTAATTCTAATAAATCAAGAAGGAAAACAAATCATCCACAGCAATCATTAGGCAATACAAATTCGTGGTATAGAATCTCTTGACAACCGGACATCTGGAAAGACATACTGTTCTCTAGGGCCCTTGAAAGGCCCTCATGACGTACGATATGAAGTAAATATAACCCCCCAAAGCCGACACAAGAATCCGCTCCAAAAACGTCCTGGAAGATCGAGGATGGATGGCAAGTGGATCAACGAGAGTACTGGGGCTGGCAATCTAGGGTGTCGTTGGACATTTACTGAACTTGGCTGACGATTTCGCTGGCACGCGTCAGGCTCTCGACCATCTGCTGGCACTCCTTCCGTCGGCGGATGGTGTAATCGCTTTCCTTGAGCAATTCGTCCAGCTCGTTGTTACGGTACATCTGCTCGAGCAGTTCACGTTGCATCTCATCCTTGGTGAACCTGAAGCCAAAGGTTAGCACAAGAATCAATCCAAGCTGTCGATGCCACTTACTGAACGAGGGTGTACATGATGGCCTTGGGAACCATGTCGATCATGGTGCGCTTGACGATGTTGAAGTATGAAGTGATAAGAAGCTCTATCGGCGTATTAGTTTTCTGCTGTCTTACCATACTTTGTTTGAAACTTACTGATCACCTCGACCTCTGTAACCTCACGCTCGGAAAGAGTGGCAGATGCCTTGAGGGTGGGTGGAGGAGGCTCCATGGCAGCCATTTTCTTCTTGTTCTTGGATGCCCAGAAACTGCCGAAGAATCCAGAACCACTCTCGTTTGTGGCGGCTACGGCATCGACCGACGGACTGTTTGCACGAGGAGGCAGAGGCTTGCCCGTCTTCGGGTCTACCTGCGTAGGCTTGCTCGCTTGCTGGCGTTCGTTGACGATTGCCATTGCCTGCGTTTTGTCAGGATCATTCACAAAGAAATCGGAACCAAAAGTCACTTACACGATGCCCGTTGATGAAATCGGGGTGTCCAGTGTTGATGTAGCAGGCCTCCATCGAGATTAAATCGTGGACAAGCTTGTTCGTCGGCTCCATACACTTCTTGAAAAAGCTGATGACAACAGCATGAAACTTCTCCTTGAGCATGGGATATCTTCGGAATAGCTGCTTGTTGAGAAGCTGACCCAGAATGCGCACAAGTTCGTCGTATATCAGCGAGATGCACTTCACGCTGGGATCCTCCAGTCTCTTGATCTGTTGCTTGACGATCAACTCAAAGGCGGTCGTTCCGACGAAAAGCGCGGGAGACGAGCCAGAGGAGTTGTAAAGGATTGTTCGAATGTCAATATCCTTCACCTGGTCGAATGGATCCACGGCCTTGATACCGTTCGAGTACAGCTCGTGAAACACAAAGCTGATACGAGCACCACCAGAAAGCTCGACGCTAGACAGCTCCTGGTTGTTTCCCTCCAGGACCGTGCGATACTCGTTGCTGAATTCCGTGATGATGTTGAGGATAATATTGGCGCTGTTTCCGAGCATCGAGTCGCCAAGCTGGCTGAGCTCGGTTGTGTACTTCTGGAGAGAGGACGAAATTCTCGCTTTGATATCGGGCAAAGTCTGCTTGATGTGCATCATGAGGATCTAGAAAATGGAGGTCAGCTAAAATGTCACCAAGGTATGATTGAACCAATAATACATACCAAGTTCAACTTCCTGGCAAGGTATGGTGTTCCGCAGTACGAAGCCTTATTCCGATAAGCCTTGTGGCTCTCGAAGAAGTTCTTCTCGTGCTCCAGCGCGTATGAGATGGGACGCTTGTTCTCAATGTCACGCTGGCCACGGTTGACCACAGGGACGTAACCCAGCCGCAAAGGGATAATCCTGCCCGCAAGAATATCCACCACATCCGTACCCTCGTCCATCAGATCCACCTTGGTTAGCACACCGATAGTGCGTTGACCCTCGGGGTCCACCTCGCGCGCCAGTTTCAACCCGTCCGAGTTGGCAAGATCCTGGTTGGCAGAGGTGACTGCCAGGATGATCGCGTTGGGCTTGCTGATGTACTTGAGAACCATATCCCGAATCTGCCGTTCAATATCCTTGGGCTGGTCGCCGACTGGGACCTTGGTGAGACCGGGCAGATCGACCAGTGTGAGGGTCAGGACATTGGGCGAGTAAATTCGCAAGTTGATGGGCGCTGGCGAGATACCAGCATTGCGACCGACTTTCTGTTCAGTTTCCCGCACAATCTCCTCGCGAATCTTGTTGAAATCGTAGAACTTTTGTCCGGGGATGTGGAGGAACTCGCCGTATTCGTCGACATTCGCCTCGCTGTCCGTAGTTTCTAACTCTTCCTCCTTGACTCCGTTCGTTACCGAGTTTCTCGAAGGTCTGTTGATGAGCTGTAGGATGAGGGGTCTCCGAGTCACGATGCCTGATCCACGAGGGAGGCTGAAGCAGCGGGCAACCTTAATTAGCGACGACTCACAGAATAACGAACAGGCGCAGGAACAGTTAACTTACAAATCCCTTCCAACGATGTTCTCAAGAACCGAACTCTTACCACTGGATTGCGAGCCTACCACTACAATTTGTGGCAGATCAATGGGGTTGTGAACCTAAGCAGAGGAGCGGTGTCAGTATCGGGCAGAGGGGCTCGCCTTGGACATCAAAACAAAGAGGTCCCAAACAGTGGATGAGACACTTACTCCGACGGTCGAAAAGACATCTTGAAGTTTGTTCACCAGTGAAATCAAGCCGGGATCATTAACGTTTATACTGCAAAGCACCATACAAGTCAGCTAACGTTTTCGGAGCTTGGCCTCGGGGAACAGGGGGATGCGCACGAGGTTGACGTCGGGCTTGCCATGGTTGGCAACTGTGTAGAGAAAGCGATCGCACAGAACTATTTCTGGAGTAGAACAGAAGATTTCGATTCTAAAAGGGATGAGACTCGTGTGTATAGCCTTCGCACGGCGGAAGTGGTGATTGTGGGTAGGAAAGAGCGGGAAGAGTTGGGGATTGCGGCCAAGTGTAGAGTTTCGCTTGCAGTCCAGATCAATATAGAAATAGATGGGCAACGAGGAATAACTCGACTATGGACACTGCACCAGCCAACAACACTCCTTGTATCTATCCTCTGATAGCTAAAGGGCTTCCGTACTGGATATTAGGAAATATACGGAGAACGATCATTATACTGAAGTCCAAACTAACGTTATCCCTCCAGCTGCACCCGTCATGTGGCTGTGGCAACCCGAGACCGCTTTAACAGTGGTGCCTAACATCAGCCATAACATTGCGATCAACAGGCATCAATTTCTGTATGAATGATGAGGTAGTTTACGGTATGATAGACTCTTATGTCCCATCTCTAGTCTACCACTTCTTTTCTACAAAAAACCGCTCTCGTAGTTAGCGCACTAGATAGATAAACTTGGTGCCATCTAGGCGCACGTGTACATAGGCCTTAATTTGAAATTCAAATGTATAAGGCACGAAGGACTGTAGAGTCGGCGCTAGCTTGCGGAACAAGAACGTGGACTCGAAATAATTACAGACATAAACTTGCTACATATAGGCTTCTAATAGACATAAAAGAAAGTATCGCCCCTCGGGACTCTGGTCTCCTACTCATCCGAAACCGAAGCGAATCTCTCCGACATGGTCTGAAGGATCTTCTCATACTGTTTACATTTGTCAGTGGCGAGTGACTACCGAATTTGACAGGGTATAGAACTGACCTTCTCTGAAACCGCTTTCTGGTTATCCGGGATTTCAAACTTCATGCTGCGCAAAGAGGTCTGAATGTCGGCTGTGGCGTCACGGACCTTGCTCCAGCTCTGCCCCTGAGCAATGGCCTTCTGGGCCTCATCATGGAAGCCCATGAAAGCCTTCATCATATACTCGGTCTTCCACAGAGGACAGAACTGATCGTAGTCACTGTAACCGTTCTGCTGCAGGAAGTCATCCTTTACCATGGCCGCGACGTCCAGGGTGATCTTATCCGAGTCACCGAGGGCCGCCTTACCGACCAACTGCACGACCTGGTCTAGATCCTCGGACTTGGACAACAGCTCCCGGATCTGGTCTCGTAGACGTGGGAATTCGGGATGATGCTTTTCGTAGAATTTGTCCAGAATGGAGGTGTACTTGCTGTATGAAATCGATGTATTGATCGAGGGGAAGTGTTTTCGCTGAGCAAGTTTCTTGTCGAGACCCCAGAATACCTGGACGATACCCAGCGTGCTACTGGTGACGGGGTCGGAGAAATCACCACCGGGAGGGCTGACGGCACCGACGATACTGACACTGCCAATTCTCTCGGGGCTTCCGAGAGCGGTACTCTTGCCAGCACGTTCATAGAAGGAGGCGAGCTTGGCACCTAGGTAGGCGGGGAAACCCTGGTCCGCAGGCATTTCTCCCAGACGACCGGAAAGTTCACGCAAAGCCTCGGCCCAGCGAGAGGAAGAGTCCGCCATCATAGCCACGTTCTTTCCTTGGTCACGGAAGTACTCGGCGATTGTGATACCAGTATAGATGGAAGCTTCACGGGCAGCGACAGGCATGTTCGATGTGTTGGCGATCAGGCATGTACGCTTCATGATGGGCTCTTTGCGACCTTCGACGTCGATGGACAGCTAAGTAAAGGGTTTCGTCAGTGTGCGATCATCTCATCAGAGGCCTCAGTTCCCGTACCTCTGGGAAATCCATCAAGACTTCAGCCATCTCGTTACCCCGCTCACCACAACCGACATAAACGATGATATCACTGTTGGAAAATTTGGACACACTCTGAGAAATGACAGTCTTTCCGCAACCGAAAGCTCCCGGGATGCAAACAGTACCTCCTTGCACACTGGGGAACAAAGAGTCCAGCACTCTCTGGCCGACGATGAAGGGGGCATCGGACGGCAGTTTCTCATTGACCGGTCTGGGCACACGAACAGGCCAAGAGTGCATCATTCCATGCTCCGACTTCTGTCCGTTGAATTCAATCTCCAGGAGCTTCTCCTCAACAGTGTATTCGCCAGCAGGAGCTATCCGGGTAATGGTACCTCTAGCGCGGGGAGGGAGGAGGATCTTGTGGTCGTTGAACAAGCTGTTTTCAAAGACGGTACCCCAAATGTCACCACCGGTGATGTGGTCGCCGACCTTGAACTTGCCGGGTTTAAAGTCCCATTTCTTTGTGCGATCCAATGCATTCACTGCAATACCACGGGGAATGTAGATGCCTTTCGAATTTGCAGCGATCTCTTTCAGCGGTCGCTGGATACCATCGTAGATTGTTTCCAACAAACCGGGACCAAGTTCGACCGAGAGAGGCTTGCCCGTCCGCATAACAGGATCACCAACCGTTAGGCCAGCTAGAGAATGGAAGGTAAAACGTTAGCCCTTTAGTTGCCAGTAACAGTTCGTCATAGTGTAGATGCGGAGCTGTACCTGTCTCCTCATATACCTGAATGGTAGCCTTATCTCCATCGAGTCGAATGACCTCACCAACCAACTGATCATGTCCGACTCTGCACTAAAGTTGGAAAGAGCATTTCAGTCAGCTCAACTAAGCTCGACCATATATTGAAGCGTCAATAATGACCTACCAGCTCATACATGGCACAGCCGATCATATGTTCGGCCACCACGACGGGTCCAGATACGGAGAAGATAATGCCATGCTGGTCCTCACTAGTGTTGTCCTTACCAGAAGGAGCCATTATACGTGAAACTGGTGTGTGTATGGATGAAGAGGACGGGGACAAGGGAAGCTCGATGTTGCTGCTGCTGCTGCTTGAGCTAGAGGTCGTTGAAGTGGGCGAAACGGGGAGCGGTGGCAGTTCGTCTGGTCCGGGCGGTGATGACGGTTTGGATTCGGACAGATCAACCACGCCGCGACTGGCAATCAGATCCAGCAAGGAGGGGCGGGCTTTGAGTCGAGGTCTACCCAAACCCAGCATCAAATTCGTAAGAGAAGTTTGTTATTGATATAAGAAGGCACATATGCCGCAATTCACTCAATCTACCAGGGAAATGACGGGGTCGTAAGTTTACTCAGCCATCCTACAGAGCCGGCTTGGTCTTGTCTTTATCCAGTCCTGTATTGGCACTAAATCAAAAGAAGTGCTGATTATCAGGGTCTCTGTTACCATTATCCAACATTTGGCCGTTTACTTCCAGACTTTGTTGGTGCGCTTTGCTCTTGAAAGGATCTTGACTGAAGCCTTAACAGAGTATTTGAATACACTAAAAGCCTAAAACCACTGTCAGACACTATAAGGCTCAGAGGATCTCGTAGGTGCCTGGGGCAGAGACTCAGCTCTGGTCAGGAAATCCACTGGGACCCATCATCCGCCTCGCCTCCATAGTCGGTCCATTATCAGGGGACAAATCGAGGAAGATTAGAGCGCTGATTACTGATACACATGTATAACAACACATAGCCGTGACAACCAACTATCATCCAAAAATATATGATCTACCTAGACTCCGCACAGAATTATTTGACCTTACTCTGCAGTCTCTGCTCTATCTACCTCTTGGAGTGATAGCTCTACCTTGCGTTCACATGTCGAAGCGTCTAGGCGCCTAGCCGCTAGTGACTTGCCTCGATCCATGGGTGGGCAGCTTCGCATCTGGTTTGGCTTGTCGGAAAACAGCCTGCCAGCTTCAAACTCATGTGAGCAGATGCATGCCAGCAGCACTGTATATATGGGAGGGGTGTTTCAGGTTGTTGCCGGAATGGCTCACAGGAGACAACATTTACTGAGCACTCTACCATGACAATCAAGCACGCTACGTGATATATATTCAGACATAGGGTGAAAGCTTACTTGCTCTGCTACAAGACATGATTTCATCAAGCCCGGGAGCCCAGGATGTACGCGAATACTGGGGTTACAAGTTCGGATGGACCGATCGTCATCGATCGGCGGAACAGCTACATCCGCTGATGTTCACTTATGACAAGCTTGCAGACGAGTGTCTCCAACGCCTAAATGAAATCTCACCTGTACCTCGTCGAGACACTACGGAGACCGAGGGATCGAAGTCCAAGCCTGCGAAGAGAGATCTATACGTTTTGCTAGAAAAGCATCGCGACGATGATCCCAAGATCAAAGAATTCTGGGATGAGATCAACACCATTCCTGACTGGGTTGACTGGGAACAAATTCAGAGAGGACAAGATGTATTCTACCGTTACGGAATGGCAGTACTCAACGTGGTAAGCTTAGAAGGTTCTTCCATAAAGTTGGACTAACATCAACGTCATATAGCTTACTTTTGAGAGTCTATTGGGTGGAATGTTCGACCCCTTAATGCAACACTATCAATGAAATTGAACTGACCTTTGCGGTAGGGGTTCCGGACGCGTCGTCGAAACTTTAGCAAGGACAGGAGGATTCTCCGCAGATGTCGCACGACGCAGGATGCTGGAAACCCTTCAGCACGTTCTTCAGGTCGTCGGGTCTGTCGATGCCATGAGACCAGGAGGAGCTGGTCACGCCTCAACGGTTCGAGTGCGGTTGCTTCACGCCGCTGTCCGTTCGAGGATATTAAACCTCGTCAAGAATAAGCCTAAATATTTCGACGTTGACGACTTCGGCGTTCCCATTAATGACCTTGATTGCATAGGCACTATCAATACCTTTTCTACAAGCGTAATCTGGATAGGGTTGCCTCGACAGGGTATCTTTCTGCGAGAGCGAGAGATTGATGACTACCTCGCTCTGTGGCGGCTGGTGGCATACTATATGGGCACGCCGCACGAGTCCTTCGAGACGAGGGCTAAGGCTAAAGCCATGATGGAATCCCTCCTCGCGTCGCAAATAAATCCCACCGAAATGAGTAAGATTTTGGCGCAGAACATTATCTTGAGTCTTGAAAACACTGCTCCTACTTATGCATCCAAGGAGTTTATGGAGGCGATGGCTCGGCATCTCAACGGCAAGCAGCTGTCTGACGAGCTTGATATTCCGCGGCCCACCCTCTATTACCAGGCGCTCGTATATGGCTACTGCATTGTCGTGATGTGGTTTGCTTATACTTTCAGATGGCTCCCGCGTATTGATCAAGCAATGATAAAGGTGAGGATGAGGATGTGCGATTCTTACTTTGCTTACTAACTGATTGACTGTCTTTGTGCTGATGAATCACAGATTCGTCGCAAGAGATACTATAAAATAATCAATGACAAGGACCAAGGGCTCGGGGAGGAGACATTCTTCGAATTCAAATATGTACCTTTCTACACTCGTACAACACGATTGGGAAAGCGTAACCCACCAAAGCGGAGCAAGCGTGGAGTGGAGTTTCTGGCGCTCATGGGTCTCCTTGTTGCTCTTGTTGCTGCTGGCATACTGTTGAGCAGCGTTTGGCACTTGCTGAATATGCTACACCGTCCAATTTCGCTCAATGGGGGCTAGAAGCCTCAAACTCGGGATGCGTTGCACTTCACACCTCCAGAGCAGCTGGAAGGCAATCTGGTACGAGTAATCTGCTGCGGGGTTGGTTAAAATCCATCTAGATTCTGGACTGATCAGTTAACCCACCGAATAGATCAGGGATTCTCTGATTGGAGGTCTTCTTGAGTCCTTGAGACGCCAGTCCATGGACCTTTTAACTGTAAGACCAAGTTGTTCAGATGTGGAAACTTGTCGCATGAGCTGGGCGAGATCCACTGTGCTTCGGTTTCGCCACGATGACGACATTCATCGCGACCAGCAAGAGTTGGATAAGTTGATAAGAACAAGCAATAATGGCCGACACATCAACACGCCATTGGGATGAGCAAAATTTGTTTCTCAGAGCTTTAACAATTCCTTGTAGTAGTCCGTCATGCCAGAGGGCGAAATCATCACACCGTTCCTGGGCGCGCTCCAAGCATGTGTCTCGGTCCTCTTGACCATGAGCTATGGAGCCATAGCCGAACGGCTTCGACTGGTCAAGGAGAGCTCAATAAGTGATATGGCCGGTCTGGGCGTGAAGCTCTTTCTACCAGCTTTAATTGTTGTCCACCTAGGCGAACAACTACATGCGGACATTGTCCTGAACTATGTTCCTGTCTTAGGTGAGTCGTTACCACAACATCAACAAGTTCACAAACAATATAATCTTGTTGGTTGACGGAGTGCTCGATCTACAGTATGGGCCGCTCTGTACACCTCTGCCTCCATCGGACTCGCTCACGCTGTATCCCGAGGCCTGGGACTTCCGGTTTGGGTCACTCCTGCATGCGCATTCAACAACACAACTTCACTGCCATTGCTCCTCCTGCAATCTCTAGAGAGCGTGGGGAGCCTGAAGCCGATCATTCGAGAGGGCGACTCAATGTCCGACGCAATTGCCCGCGCTCAAAGCTACTTCCTCCTCTGCGCTGTCGTCAGCAAGACCATCGGCTACGCCGTCGGACCCAAGATGCTCCAGAATGGCAACCAACAGGACGAGGGGGGGGATGCACAGGACACCGACGCTGAAACAGGACAGAGTGGCCACGGTAACAACGCAGACAACGACGACGAAGCCAACGAGGAGACCTCGCTCCTGCCGGAGCGCGCGCAAAAGGCCCGGCGCAAGGTCTCTAGCAAGTTCAGACGTGTAGGCCGCTGGGTGTCGGCTTTCTTGCCCGAGCGTGTGAAGCAGGAACTGATGGCGCCTTTTGAGTCGCCGTTCGCCGACGTCGCGATCTTATGCACTATCGTGGGCGCTACGCTTGGTCTCGTCCCTCAGCTGCACAGAGCGTTCTTCCGCCCCTACGAGGAAGGCGGGATCTTCAATGCCTGGCTTACGTCGAGCGTTAAGAATATCGGCAAGTTGTTCACGACACTGCAGATCTTTGTCGTAGGCGGGAAGCTGGGAGCCAGCTTTTCGAGGATGAAAGCCAGTGGTAATTCCGGGGAGATACCTAAGAAAGCAATCGCGACGATCTTCCTTGTTCGCCTTGTCATTTGGCCTGCGTGAGTGCTCGTTTTGGGACGCTTGCTGTACCTAGGACTAACCATCGAAATTACAGAATCAGCATCTCCCTCGTCTACCAGCTGGCCAAACGAACGAGCCTTGTCCGCTATGATCCGATCTTGTGGTTTAGCTTGATGCTGATGCCAGCCGGGCCTCCTGCCTTGGTGATATCAGGATTTGCGGAGCTGGCAAAGATTTCCGAAGCAGAAAAGATGGCTGTCGCAAAGACTCTGACTGTAAGTTTTCCTGTCTCTTGAACTTATGGAGGGAATGCTAATTAGTAGCAGGTTATGTACATGCTGTCGCCATTTGTATGTTTTACCATTACAGGCGCTTTGATGGCATCCCGAGCAGCCTTGGATGGGAGGAATTAGACAGAGCTATTGAATCTACAAAAAATCCAAATGTATGTCCATCAGGAAGCATAACCTGAAAAAAAGAGTTAGTAGGTCTCTTACTGTCTACTGCGTCTATGTACAGACTAGTTTATAGTACTGTCCTACTAAACCATATGAATTACATATTAGGACAAGATTGAACTATGATCACAATGGTATTTGATTATATGGTATACGCCGACTTCTTCATTCAACCTCATTCATTCAAATCATCATCCCCACACGTCAAAACATTATTCGAACTGATTGCGCATCGTTGCAGTTTAGAGAGTTAGAGAGAAATACTAAAGGTTACTTCTATACCCAAGTGCAGGTCAGCCCTCATATCCATCCTTTATCAAGTCATCTCACCAGTTTCCTGAGAGATAGTCCAAGAGATACGTACTCCGCAACCCTTGCAAGCACAGACGTTGCTGCAGGTGCACTGCTGAGGTCCGTTGCAGGGGCAGTCACCGGTGCTAGTGCAGGTGCAGGTGGTTTCTCCTCCCATGTTGGATAGATAGATAGATGCTTGAGCAGTAGACTAGAATGATCAGAGGAAGTAGAATCCGAGTATCCTGATTGGGGACTTGATGAGTACCGTGTGGGAATCGACAAAGGGGCCATGCGCTGGAGGGTTATATACTTTGCGGCGGCAATAGCCGAGTTCTAGACCAGCATCATGATGAGGTCAGAGGGCGTACTTCACTGTGGTTTGCCGCTCTGATGATTCCGGATATCGAATCATTTGATGTGGTTTGATTGGGTATGAAACTGGTGGAATGTGCTTGAACCTGGGGGCAAATAATACGAGTCGTTGTCTCGAAACGTATGCCTGATGCTCTCCCTGTCTTGCTGAGACACCTAACGGGAGATGTCACATCTATCTGACACTTAGCTTCAGCGATTCGACCCTATTTGGTTCGCCTGCTTCGAGGGTGAGAGGTGGAGTTGAGTATCATATAACTTGCCAGAGAAATCCAACAGGAAATGGCGATGTCTGTCTCTGTCTGGAAGAATAGTACTGTCCGCACTGGGTATGCTGCGTGGTACCAGATGGCTTGAGATCCGACAATAAAGACCCCAACTCCTGAGGAGAGACTGGGAAATACGCGGGGTTGCTCATAGTTAGTTCATCGATGATTCGTACAATAGTGGATTTGATGGCAAGCAGAAAACCCAAAAAGGCAAAATAGACTTGGACATTAAAGGAAGGTTATCCAGGAACGTTTGAAACAATCATCAGCATCGAATCAAACGGAGAATGACGCGATGTGACCAGACAATAGGTAATAGAGGAAATCCATTGCAGTGGGCAGCTGATGCGTTGTAACTTGTGCTGATGAGCCCCATCGCCTGTCCCTTGAATATCCGTAGTCCTCTACTGTATCCCACCTATGAATGATCAGAGGCGTTATCTTCAACATGATACCAGTGTTTGGATAGTCAGCTGCAGCTTATCGACGGTGATTCTGTTCAGATGATCCAAATGCTCTTGGTCAATCTCCTTTCCGACCGTTGCCATCCGTGAACTTCCCTTTGTATGTCCGGCTGCCCAAGAGCAGCAGCCCCTCGACTTTCAAAGACAGTAGATGGAACAATATTGAGATCTTGGAGATTTCATAAGTATCGGGGCTAGGAAGCTATGATGATGCGCCTTTTCCCGCAAACAATGCCGGACTGTGACTCCAACAGCAACATTAGAGACCATGGGCTCCTTGTCTGCCATGAACTGGAGCTCATAACCTCAAGATAAGAGGCGTAATTGTTTTAAAAGAAGCAGTCCATAGGGTATTTTGTAGACATTCACAGTTGATAAGACTTGTGGAAGATGGCCTTTATCGTCCAAAGACGTAGAGCCGAGTCACTTGTCCTCGCCCCACGACGAACGAGGAGATCAGCCGCCGATGCTTCAACTTCAACTTCAACCTCAACTTTCGATGAATCGGCGTCTTATTCCAACCTCGCCTCTCGTTGCAACGTATTTCCTCCTTCGCCGGGGTTATTTGTTTTCGTGTATTCAAGCTTATCAACCAGCTGCTCAGCTTCTTTAGCCATCTTCCAGCTCCTTAGTGGCCCCCTAACCCTTCGTCACCGCTCCCGTTGGGCTCCCCCTCCCCGGAGTGCTGCTACTCTCAGGCCCCGATAAGACCTCCGCCCGTCGAGTCTACGTCCTACGATCGACGTTCTTCCACTCTTTGCTCCGATAAACATACAACTTGGATCTCTTTCTTATCATAAAGGCGTCAATAACACACAGTTTCAGACACAGGAATCGTCGAGCTTGACGGCCTGTGACAAGCTTGTTGCACGTGAAACTGAAGCTCCCGGCGAGTATCGGTGAACCCGCCACTGGTTCAGGTCTGCTCGCCTGGTTCTGCGACAGAGCCAGGAGGAAGGGCAGATCTACCGATCTTCGACCTGGCAGACAACTCTTCGTCTAATACACCCTCCTCCGCCGCTCCCGACCGCCCCAACCTTCCTATCCCACTCGAGCCCACGTCATTTACTTCCGCTCCTCCTCCGAGGAGCTCTACAGACGGCATCCCATCGTCATCACGGTTAGAGTCAGGTGCTGGGAGTAACAGTACAGCACCCTCTATTGACAATCCTCCTGCATCCACTGCGCGCCGGCGTCGACGTTTCAGTACGATTGGTACATCTGATTTCACTGGGGGAACAGGAGGTCTTTCGGGAAATTATACGGGTAGTGAGGCCGGGACTCAGGAACAGGCCTTGGTTCAGTCACATACTTCGCCAGAAGAACACCCACCGTCCCCCAAGCGCAGGCGCCTGGCAAACATGCGGCCCGATGGTATCTCGAGTGCAAACGGCTTCTCTCAAGCGTCAAACGGCCTGAGTGCATCTCCGTCGCGGAAGACAGTCTTCTCTCATTCTTCTAATAGCCAGCTAGCACACTCCTCAAACGGCGAGTCTCAGAAGAATGGGTCCCCGAAAACATCAAAGAAGCCTTCTACCTATTATGGGCACGACCGAGAAGAAGTGACGAGGATACTGATACAAAGTCTGTATGAGCTTGGATACGACAGAGCTGCCTCGCTACTTTCCATGGAAAGCGGCTATCAGCTGGAAAGCCCGGCAGTTGGTACATTCAGGAAGGCAGTTCTTGAGGGGCGTTGGGCTGAGGCGGAGGATATCCTGATTCAATCATTCACTCCTGACGCAGACGTGCGAGATACAAGCTTCAGCTCTGGGAAACCTGCAACCACAGAGAAGCTGGTATTGGTGGAAAACGCTGAGAAGAATGAGATGCTGTTCTATCTACGGCAACAAAAGTTTCTCGAATTGTTAGAAGCACGAGACCTTGGCTCTGCCTTGATTGTTCTTCGGCACGAACTGACCCCCCTCAACTATGACGTTGGGCGGCTTCATGCCCTTTCGAGGTAAGTTCCAGAAGGAGCCCCGGCCCTAGCATTCACTTTTAGCTAGTGGTACTGATCGGACTCATAGCTTGCTGATGTGTCCTCCTGAGCATCTTCATAACCAAGCTGGCTGGGAAGGGCCCATAAGTTCTTCTCGAGAGCGGTTATTATCCGAACTTTCAAGTGAGTACAGGAATTCACTACTTCGTGTGCATTTGATGACCATAGTGCTGATCTCCTTCCAGAATCCATATCCCCGTCCACGATGATTCCAAACAACCGTCTCGCGATTTTGCTGGATCATGTTAAGCAAAATCAAATAAACCAGTGCCTATATCATAATACTGCCAACCCTCCGTCGCTATATTCTGATCACATGTGCGATAGAAATGATTTTCCACTTCGAACCGCAGTCGAACTAAGTCAGCATTCGGATGAGGTCTGGTATTGCCAATTTTCCCATGATGGTTCAAAGTTGGTCACGGCAGGGCGGGACCGTCATGTATACATCTACGACACAACCAACTTTTCTGTGTACCGGCAATTGGAGAAGCACGAGGAGGGTGTTGCCCACGTCAGTTGGAGTCCGGATGACACAAAGCTCATCACGTGCTCCCAGGATAAGAAGGCCCGCGTCTGGAGTGTTGAGGTATGGATGCCTCATTAATCCCTGGCATGCATCTATGATATCTAACTGAAACGCGAATACAGACCGGCCGCTGCCTTCTGACCATCAATCATCATCGGCAGCCTGTAACGGCTGCCGTATGGGCTGCAGATGGAGAGTCCTTTGTGACCGCGTCTCTTGATTTGAGCTCCCAACTGTGCCACTGGAGTATGCGAGGCGATCCCCTGTATACATGGCATGGCGGCTTCAGGGTTCAAGATTGCGCCATAACTCCCGACGGACGCCGACTGATCGCTGCGGATGTCGAGGAAAAGATTCGTGTTTTTGACTTTGCGACCCACGAGGAGGAATATTGTCTCCCACTGAAGAGCAAACCCACTTCCGTCGCCGTCAGCAAAGACTCACGATATATCCTTGTGAATCTGTCTGAAGGTCAGATACAGCTGATTGACCTTGATACTACAGAGGTTATCAGGCGTTTTCAGGGACAAAAACAGGGTCATTTCGTCATCCGAAGTGCCTTTGGTGGCGCAGCGGAAAACTTTGTAGTCAGTGGCAGCGAAGGTGTGTCTTTTACTCCCCTTCGGACGCCTGTACCAAGCTGACAGTCTGCAGATTCTCGGGTCTACATATGGCACAAAGAAAATGGTACGCTAGTAGAAACGTTGGAGGGGCATCTTGCGGGTTGTGTCAATGCGATATCCTGGAATCCTACAAATCCTGGCATGTTTGCATCCGCAGGTGATGACCGCTCTGTCAGAATGTAAGTCATACCGTTCCACTTCTATCGACATCGTCTAACAACACTCTAGCTGGACTCGCGAACGTGACATGCAGCGATATCGACCAACTGGTAAAGGAGAGGCCGTATCAGTGAATGGCTCAGCACGCACGAGTGCACTACGATCAACGTCAAGTTTCTGAGCACAGCTTCCTGAAACCAGGTCCACGAAATTGATTTCATCCCAAAGATCTGGCTGACATCGCGAGAAGTCAACGAAAAGACACAGAATCGCCCCTTTATTCCTAGATTCAGTATTTTCTTCACTCTTAACAGCATATACACATCATTAGTCTGGCTGTGGTTTCATGTGATATAGGGAGCAGGCGCCCTGGTTTTGGTATCACAGATTCTTTTTTGCATTCACTGCGAGCATCTTGATGAATTGCTCCGTGGTCGGCAGTTGCACATGAATACATCATCACCGGCTCACATACAATGCTTTCTCTTTGGTTTTCTTTCCTTTCTCATGGGCTCGAAGGACTCCGCTGGTTGCGGCGAACTATAGGAAACGGATCAGGCGAGTGTAATTTGGAGATATTGGCTTCTTTTCTACGAAAATCAAGGAAATCCATCACTCCTCTAAGTTTTTGCGTGGCCTTATTGTTTTCGTCTTATCCTCACTTACATTACTGGACCGTAGACTCGACATTACAATAATCAGGATACCAACGAAGTTACTTTTTATGGTATCCAGTATCCAAGCACCAGAAAAACTTTGGCATTATTTCAAATCGACATCGAATTCCCAAACGAGCTAAGGAAGCAAGAACCCCGAATCACTAAATTGAACTCCGAGATAAAATAGACGAGATGGATGTTTTACAGTTTGCTGTGAATCAGATGACCCTGGCGTTTTGAGATGATGGGCCTGATATCAGTCAAAAATTGTATGAACTAGTTGAATAGACAACGTCAGTTCTCACTTTTCCTGCTTGGAAATCTGATTTAGAGGATAGGTAATGAAGCTCACCATTCTGGTAAGATTCCCCCTTTCCCCCGCGCTGGTTCTGCCCTTTTCTTCCTGGTCTTTTGCGACGAGGCACACTGCTAAGTCCTTCGTCGATGCGTCTTCAGTGGGAAGTGAGATGACTCAGGAACTGATGGCAGTTTTTCGTGATGAATTTTGAAGTAATGACCACAGAAATATGCAGATGAGAGTCGATTACGAAAGGAGATCAGCGACTAGACGAGAGTTAATATATTGTTGTGTCATGAGGGAAAGCCCCGGCACTTACCATTCATAGGCATCTCATCGATCTGGGTAGAGTAGTACAATTCAATGTCACGGAGAATTCGCACGTCATCGCTGGTGACGAAGTTGATGGCGACACCCTTTCTTCCGAAACGACCACTTCGACCAATACGGTGGATATAGTTCTCACGGTTGGTGGGTAGGTCGTAGTTGATAACGAGCGAGACTTGCTGAACATCGATACCGCGAGCCCAGACGTCGGTGGAGATGAGGACACGAGAGTTGCCCTGGCGGAAGTCTTGCATGATACTGTCGCGTTCCTTCTGGGGCATTTCGCCGTGCATGCTGGATACTGTGAAATTGGCTTCGCGCATCTTATCAGTCAGCCAGTCGACCTTCCGGCGGGTATTGCAGAAGATCACGGCCTGGGTGATGGTCAAGGTGTCGTAGAGGTCGCAAAGGGTATCGAACTTCCATTCTTCTTTCTCAACAGCGATGAAGTATTGTTTGATGCCCTCCAGCGTCAGTTCGTCACGCTTGACCAGAACGCGGACGGGGTCTGTCATGAATTTTGTCGTCATGTCGAGGACGTCGTAGGGGAGAGTGGCGGAAACGACAACGACCTGTGTAGCGGGAGGGAGGTAGCGGTAAACATCGTAGATTTGTTCACGGAATCCGCGGTTCAGAAGTTCGTCAGCCTCATCGAGAACCAGCATCTTGATGTGCCGAGTGCGCAGGTGGCGTCTACGGATCATGTCCGCGACTCTGCCTGGTGTGCCTGAAACAACGTGCTGGCCGTAGTCCAGCTTCCGAATGTCCTCGCCGATATTTGTGCCTCCAATACAAGCGTGGCACTGTACATTCATGTAGTCTCCCAAGGCCATAATGACGGACTGAATCTGAGTCGCAAGTTCACGGGTCGGCGAAAGAACAAGCGCTGCGGCTAATTAGGGTCCCTTCGTTAGACACAGAAGGATATTGAGTGACATACCTTGGGTCTCGCGCACGACAGTGTCGATAACTTGCAGGATACTGATCGAAAATGTGGCGGTCTTACCAGTACCGGATTGCGCTTGAGCGATCGTGTCACGACCCTTGCAAATCTGGACAATTGCTCGCGACTGGACGGCGGAGGGAGATTCGTAGCCGTAAGCATAAATACCACGAAGAAGGCTTTCCTTCAGGTGCATATCCTCGAAGGTCGGGGCAACCGTGACCTCCTTCGAGGTGCTGAACTCCAGCCTGTCTGAATTTGCGCCGTTAGCCCATCTTTCTTCATAAGGTCCATCATCCGGCATACCATCTGTTCGTCGATCAATGCCGTCAGCCATTTTATCTGTTCCACGTATGTTGTGAAATTGCGATCAGCTGGATTGATGTTAGTCTGGAGATGTGACAGTTTGTGAGCGCAACTTGAGTTTGCGGCGCGAGTGCCACCGCTGGAATCACGTGATGATACTCGCCGCAAAGCTCAATGCGGCGTCAATCTGCCGCATAACGTCCAAGCATCCAAGACAACTCACTTGTTAGGGGAAGGTCGTTCCGCAGGGTTTCCATCATGGTTCTTGAAGAACAGAGATTTATCCATGAGGATCTGGAGAGGTTAGAGCAAGCAATCGCAGACCGCGTCGCTGAAGAACCTCGTAACGTAAGATATCCGTCTGTCCCTGCTGCATCGGTCAGAGCTGATTGTTGGTTTCTTTTCAGATTCGGGAGCGCCTCGCTCGCGATCATGAGGTTGCTAACTTCTTGTCGCGCATAGAAGAGCAGTCGAAGAGGTTACTCGAAATTTATCAAGATGCAGACAAAGCCCGCGAAAAGGAGATCCAGACCATCTCCACTGGTGAACAGTTCGACGAGTTTTACCGACAGCTGGACGAGATCAAAGACTTTCACAAGCGCTATCCTAATGAGCCGGTTGAAAACCTTGAGAGAGCCTACAAGCGCCGTCAACCTGTTGAGGGCGAACCTAGGTGGATCGAAATTGACACGATGTTCTCCGGCGAGGAGGCCTACGGGCAGTTTCTGGATCTCACGACGTTACATGAAGACTACCTAAACCTTCCTGGCATTAAGCGGCTTACATACATCCAATATCTCGACGTGTTCGACTCATTTGTCCCCCCACATCTCCTTATCAAGCGAGCGAATAAGATATCAGACAAGTACTTCAAGTACGTCGGCGAGCTTGCCGGCTACTTGGAGAGCTTTATCAAACGCACAAAACCTTTGCAGGACCTCGACAAACTTTTCGCAAGCTTTGATGAAGACTTCGAGAAGCAATGGTCAGCGAACCAAGTGCCCGGATGGACAGAGGAGAGCGTGGAGAATGGTACTCAGGGCCCAAAGACACAAGGCTCGGGGGAAGGCATCTGGTGTGCCGATTGTGAAAGAGAATTCAAGAACGAAAACGTTTATAAGGCTCACTTGACTGGCAAGAAGCACATTCGGGCCGCCGGAGCTCGCAAAGCTGCAGGTGACTCAGGCGCGGGTGCACCCCCGTCAGTTGGTGGCGTTACCTCTATGGCCTACCATCTGAAAGAACGCGCAGTTGCGGAGCGCGAGCACCGAGTTCGCTCTTTAGCCAAGGTCCTCGACCCTGAACGTCAGGCAACCCGTATCAACGTCGAGCGGAGACAGGGCATGACTGAACGCGAGCGGCAGATGGAGCTGGAGGCCTTGATGGCTGAATATGAAACTGGCGGTCCTGGGCGCGACGAACTGTCTGACGATGAAGGGGACGAGAGGATTTACAACCCACTCAAGCTGCCTTTGGCATGGGACGGCAAGCCTATCCCTTACTGGCTCTACAAGCTGCACGGCCTGGGCGTTGAGTATACTTGTGAGATTTGCGGAAACTTTGTTTACATGGGCCGCCGCGCTTTCGACAAGCACTTTTCGGAAGCCTTACATATTTTCGGTTTGAAGTGTCTGGGAATCACGTCAAATACTAATCTCTTCCGAGAAATTACCCGAATCGAAGACGCCATCAGGCTGTGGGAGAAGCTTGAGCAGGATCGTAAGAAGGAACGGGACTCTCGCGACAACGTGGTGCAGATGGAGGATGCCGAGGGTAATGTGATGCCAGAAAGGATCTACCTCGAGTACGTTTCTCTTCTCCTCAAGAAGCAAAACGTTGCTAACTTGTTACAGTCTACAAAAGCAGGGTATTCTGTGATCCTTCTGCTCAATGTGCTTTTCGTTCCTTGCTTTGGTCCGTTTAGAGTAAAAGCCTGGAGTTAAGCGGTCTTCTTCTCTTCGCGCACATGGTATTGACTTGCTCGTTGGGACGGTATTGATTGGGTTTAACTATTTTATCTCACCATGACTATGACGGCCCTGCGCCTTATGTACTCTATGTAGAACTGATTGACAACCACAAATGCAATCTTTTCCTCCAAAAAGATGAGTATATCGCTCTTCTACCATGTCAAACACCGACCTTTGTAGAGTTCGAAAATCTGGTACACAGTCACGTGTTTTCGTGATCCATGGACGCGGTCACGGTTTGTCCTCGCGTCATTCTCTCTCGCTCAGGAGACGTCGCAAATTTTCCTGATCTCACGAAATTGAGGGCCCATGTGGTTTGCCATCTGTCAGCTTGCCAAGCGTCGCACGTTTTGAACCTCGCTCAAAGGCTAGTTCCACTCATGCCTGGTCTTTGTCCGGGGCAGCCCCATCTACGATAGGATCATCGCTCATACCCATTCATGGGCTTCAAGTTCACCTACCTTTGCGATTTGCTCTCAGAATTAGAGAGCAATAGAGTTTTAAAGGCTTCCACTGCATCAAAAATCTCGAATCCTGACCATCGGGCCGTGACCCGATGGTTTGCCCAACATGGCAAACGGATTCATGCTACTGACACGGATCGAACAGCTCTTTTGTCATGCATGTTTCCAGAGAAACGAACGGACAGAATCTACTGGCTACAGTGTACCAATCTTGCAAGGGTCATAGGCCGTTGTCTTCTGCTAGGTTCTGATCGACGCCAGGAGCTCGAGCGATGGCGCGTCTCGGGGGGAACCGACTTGGGGCAATGTGTGGAAAATGTCATGCGACAAGCGGAATTCGACGTCATTAGCGGCCAAGAGGTTACTGTTGAAGATATAGACCTGGCGTTGAGCAAGATTGCTTCGCGATGCAGGTTCTCCGGTTCCCGAGTGCGAAGGCAGCATAGCGCGGTCGATGTCGAGGAGACGCTGAGACCACTATATCGGCGCATGAGCAGTAGAGACGCAAAATGGCTTACTCGGATGATACTAAAGAGTTATCATCCGGTTGTGTTGCCGGCCAAGCTGACGATGAGAAGCTTCCATTTCCTGCTTCCGCATTTGCTGCTCTTCCAGGATTCTTTTGATTCTGCGCTAAAGATGCTTGCTTCCGAACCTCTTAGCCACTACCCACCGAATCCAATTCCGGAACTCGCAAAAGATCTGTGTATGCAGGCGTTACAGCATCTCAAACCAGGGATTGGGACCAAGATAGGGCGGCCCGAGTACTATAAGGCGCGAAGCATCAAACACTGCTGCCACATGATCGGCCGTCGTCGAATGAGTGTAGAAAGGAAGTATGATGGGGAATACTGCCAGATACACATTGACCTCACGAAGCGCCCCAATCCCATCCAAATTTTCTCCAAAAGTGGCAAGGATTCTACCGACGACAGAGCGGGAATCCACTCTGTGATTAAGGATTCCCTGAACATTGGTAAGGTCGAATGCAAATTCTCTCGCCAGTGCATCCTCGAGGGTGAGATACTTGTCTGGAGCGACAATCACGGCAAGATCGCAGATTTCCATAAATTGCGCAAATTCATTGCTCGCTCAGGCACCTACCTTGGAATAGACAATGATTCCCCGTAAGTGGAGAGAAGCATGGCCACACGGCATTAATATCGCTGACCTATGCTAGACCACAACCTTATGAGCATTTGTTGATTGTGTTCTTCGACATTCTGCTTCTCGATGACGACGTCTGCCTTACGAAGCCACATCGTGAGCGACGGCTACTTCTAAAGGATGTTGTCAAAGTAATAGATGGATATGCGGATATTGCAGAGCAACACATCGTCGAATTCTCCCGTCCCGATGGTCGATCCCGTCTCGAAACCATATTCTCGAAGGCCGTTACAGAAAGGTGGGAAGGTCTCGTTCTAAAAGGCTGTGAAGATCCTTACTTCTCCATCTTTCCTGGTTCAGAGAACGGCTCCGCTGGTCGCTGGATCAAGCTCAAGAAGGACTATATACCAGGTTTGGGTGACACCGTGGATCTGGCATTAATCGGCGCGAAGTATGACGCTCGTGATGCTGCTGCGTTGAATTTACCCACGAAGATATTTTGGACACACTTTTTCATCGGCTGTCTGGTCAACAAAGACGCGGTCCTACAGTCGGCAGCTGAGCCCAGGTTTCAAGTTGTGGATGTGATTGACCATAACTCCATGAGCCTCAAAAATATGCAAATTGTCAATCAGTTTGGGCAGTTTGTTGCTTGCCGTCTGGATTCAGGCCATGGATTCCGGATAGAATTTGGAAAGGATAGTCTCTCGGACATGGATACCGTGTTCAGGAAACCATTTGTCGTTGAGATATTGGGAGGTGGATTCGAGAAGCCATCGGGTGCGAGATACTTTACACTTCGGTTCCCTCGAATTCAAAAGATTTTTCTGGACAGGTCATTTGAAGAGGCAGCCTCGTACCAAGAACTCCAACTATTAGCTGAAGAAGCTCGAAGGGTACCAGCAGAAGACTTACACCAAGAGGAAGAGTGGAGGAGACAGCTTCAGCAAGGACAGGTGTCATCGCACTACATCGTGACCAAGTCACAGACGACATCCTCTGGGACAAGCTCATGTCCGATGACAGCATCTAGCCCGATTAAGGGACCGTCATTCGAAGTTACCGCCACGACCGTTATCAGAACCCAGGTGCAACATTCATCGGGGGACTCCATCCAGCGATCGAACCGCGTCAACCAGGAGCGTGTACCAGCAGATCCCATTCCCATTTTCGTGGATGATTCGACAACGTCAGCGTCATCTCCAGAACCATCCGAGCCGCCTCGAAAGCTTCTGACAAGCAATGACAACCTATCGTCCATTCAACGAAGTAATAAAAGACAAAACCAGGAGTCTTCCTCCGACCCGTCCAAAGGTAACATTGCTAGTCACGGCGAGGAGAATGAAACCACCTTTTCGTCGAATGCCTCAAATGAGCTAGAAGCCTGTATAACTTCACCTTTGCAAGCGAGAAAGCGCCGAAAACTCACCGAAAATCATGCCGTCGATCTCGGTCCTGTCGTTCCTAGCTCTTGCAGCAATCAGCACCCATGCATCGAGTCACCGCTTACAATTATTCCATTATACTTCCGTCAGGACCTGGTTGATGATGACTCTGCCAGCAGCTTAATCCCTGCCAACTCATCCAATGTCGCCAAGGACATGGAGAACTTCATACAGAAAGTATGCTCAAACAGACCATATCCTCATACAAAGAGCCCCAATTCGAGTGCGGTACATCATGATCTTGCCCTGGGGTTGCTCATAGCGACAATATCGCAAGACTCCCTTGGGAGCCTACTTCTCGAACTCAGCCAACAAGTCTCAACAGCCCTCAAATGCAGCATGCGTGTCTCCCCGCGAAACGGCAAGATTTTCGTCCTTGATTCCAAGTTCCTCGCTCTCAAGGCAAGACTAGATGACCCCAGGTTTCTTCTTCGCATGACGTGGGAGAGTATCGGGAGAGAATACTTCTATGCCTGCGTATCGTGGAGCTCAGAGACAGGCTCTGAACGCTCGGGTGATGGTGACGGTGTTGGTGTTGGTGTTTCAGAGATACCCGGGACCCCAGTGGATGGTGAAGGAGGTCATCGGTTATGTCTGCGGGATTTGATTAGAGCACAGAGTGCGGCGAGAGCACCACGTATCTCTATAACGTTTGACAGCCGTGAATTGGGAATTTTGGGAGATTTGAGTTCTTCTTAATACATCCCTTGTGTTGCGGTTCATATTATACCCTTGGGACAGGAGCTGGGGAGTTGTGATTTCTTGGAGGGATTGTCTCGGAAACAGGCGTTCTTTGGGCTCGGACCATGGAATAATATACCAATAGTCGAATGTGTATATAATAAGACGATTGAAGGAGAAGCCAGTCAGTCGCTGGAGAACAGAGTGTAATGTGTATACGACCCGCTGGGAATGCAGAAGAGGTTGGTTTCTTTACTGCAATGTTGTTCGATGTGTATTCGGCCATGTGAAGTGTGCGTCATATTGCTCTATATCAAATCATACCCTTCCATCCCTTTTCGACATGAACGCCCTCGCTAAACTTCATAAAAAGAGTACGTCAACGTGGAGATGACTCCGTTGAAATTATCCATCCCCTTCTCGTCTGGCCCGGACATCTCTCATCAATGCCTTTGCCTCTTCGACTTCGACTCCGTCCTGACATAGTTCACCCGCCAATTGATCTGCTCTTTCCAGATCACCGTGGCGCAAGGCCCACCGCGCAAGCCACAGACGTGCCTTGGATGTCGTAGCCGTCACACCGGTACCGTGATATGCGCTATCATCGCCATCGTTCTGGTTGCCAAACGAAGACGACTGTCGAGCGCGTCGTGAGCCTTGTGGACCTTCACCGCCGGACTGGTCATCGTCAGGGTCGTTGTCTGAGACAAAGGATTCTTCCTCGGGATCTTGGCCAGTTTCCTGTTGTAGAGTGAGCTCCATGTATGCGGCCGCTTCTTCTTCATCCCCGAGCCGTTCATAGAGGGTGGCAATCTGGTGGAGGGTCTCGGGGTCTAGAATCTTGCGACCCGGTCCGCCCATTCCACCGCCCTGCGAGGCGTCGTCCGCGTAATATGAGCCGGCGACAAGAGCGCGCTTGAGCGCTTTGATGCTTTGCTCGACACGGCCCATCTTGGCATAGCAGGATCCCACCGCCTGCCACATTTTCGGATCGTAGGGCCGCAACGCTGCTGCGCGCTGGTAGTAGAATAAGGCGTAGAATGACATGTCGAGCACTTCGTAGGCTTGACCCAGCCCATACCAAGCACGGTAATCTTTGCGGTTCACGTCAACCGCCCGGCGGTAGGACTCGATTGCCGCGTGGGTATTTTTCATTTCGATGTACTCATGGCCCATGAGGGTCCAGGCCGAGAGAAAGTTTCGATCGAGTGTGAGAGCGCGTCGGAAATACATCACAGCTTTCTCATGTTCGGATTTCAGGGAGTAATAATTGCCGACGACACAGCATGTCTCAGGGCGGAACTTGTCGGTGGCGGTTGCAACCTGGGCGACGAAGGCTAGCTGTGGACGCGCTCCCATGACGTAGAGTATATTCGAGTAGTGATCGAGGCTGTCAAGACGGTGCGGAGACGTTATCAATATCTCTGTAAATATATGTGATGCTTCCTCAAAGTCTACTAGGATAGTTAGCCAAGAGTTCGGAGACGGGAACAGAAGACCAAGACCTTTCGAATGGTAATAGAGAAGCGCTTTTTGTGTCTTTAAAAATGCGCTGGTTGGAAAGATGGTCTCTAGCTCTGACAGCGCCTGATAGGTATCTTCAGTCGCCTGGTAGAGCTCTTGGCTGCAATAAACGTGAAAGATGAGCGTCATGATGTTCTGAGGGAGAAGGTCTACTATTTGTTTCAACTGCGCAAAGGATCAGTAAGCGGCAGCAGATCAATCAGCAGCGAGGCAACGTACGTCTTCGGTGCTTGAAAGCAGATCATTCAGCTCTTGCCAAGCACCCCAGTGGAATGGGTTCAAGTGTACACTCCTGATAAGCCATTTCTTGGCCTCCTCTTCATTGCGACCTTTTAGAAGGACAACACCATAAAGATACTCCAGCCAGCCCTGGTTGCGCTCTTCCAGGCCTCTTTCTCGTCTCTCAGCAAACCACCCTTCAAGCCCCCAAGCCAAGCCAGGGAGTTCCCGGTTGACGGTCATCCCTCCATCTGCCGGGCCCAGCACCATCTCGGTCTCTTCATCCTTTCGCTTCTCCCCCGCTAAGTATTTGGCGTACAAGGCAAGGAACAATGACTTTTGACTGAGCTTGGGATATGGATTCCTTGTCGTGCTATTCTCTTTGACGCCCGGGTACGAAGCAGCCTTGGCTTTGCCTTTCTGCGGAGTCAATGATTGTCTCGTTTTCGGCTTCGGCGATGTCATAGGAAGTGATGTGCCGGAGAGTGGGACAGGGGGGATGGTTGGTGGAAGGAAGACAGCAGCACAGCGGTCATATTCGCGCGTATCAAAATACGATTTCGCCAGCAGATATTTATGAGCTTCTTGCGCCTCTAACCCAAGTTCGAGAGGGTCTTGGCTGCGAAGGTAAGGATTCTGGGGAGTCGGCGGGGCATCGGCTATCTCCATTGGGGAGTCAGGATCTGTATCATATTGATCAATCGGCAGGAGGGAGTCGAGCATCTCGGCAGCCCTGTGTTGAGGAGGCCAAATCAGTTAACGCTTAGCAAATGGTCAATCTTGGCCTGTACCATTTGGCAGATTGGTAAAGACATCGCTCGGAGCACTTGATGGTCGCGTCTTCAAATCGATACTGTAGATCCTTGATATTGTCTTCCGTTATATTCACCGCCATCTTGACAGGATTGAGGATCTTCCAAGATCCTATCACACAGAATGTCTCCGATGGTGTGTTGGCATACGTTGTTGGACGCGTTGTAAAGCTTCTTCCTTGGTAGTTAGACCGCTATCATATTCGTCCCTCATCCGGATTAAGAGCGGCGCAAGCTATCTCAACCGCGTTGGATCTGTTATTGTCGCGCCTTGCTCGAATCGCGAAATGGCCGACACGACGTGTTGTCGTTAAGATCACAAGAGAGTTGCTGCTGCTTATCCCATGTAAGTTAAGGCAGTAAGCAGGTACTAATAAGCTGTATTATCTCCAACCCACGGAGAAACGATTCCAAATACTGCGAGGGAGGATCTGGCAATCATGGGTAGAGGAGTGATAGCATCATAGTTGACCGACAAATTTCCCGATTGGGCCATTTCCGAGCAACGGCCATTTCCCTCTTGGAAAGGCAACAAACAGAGCAAATAGTGCAAACAGCGCAACATCTCCGAGGGGTTTCCGTTATCGCAGATGTTTTACTTTACCCCCTCCGCGATCTTCGTATTAATCGGCAACATCAATTACTCAAAAAGGGGCTCGAAGACAATTGCATTGTTCCCCAAAGACACGTTCAGCACAAGCAGAATGGCGACCACCACCAGTCGTGCTGCCTTCGAGGCTGTCTTTCCCTCATTGGCCGCAGATCTCCTGGACCATGCTAAGAAATATAATCTGCCTGAGAATGCGTTGAAGTGGTTTGAACAGGTGAGTCCCCGCCGAGCTCCTCACTTACAATTGATCTCAGAACAACCTTGAAGCTGACCGTTGTTCCTTCAAT
This sequence comes from Aspergillus hiratsukae, assembly GCA_014281905.1. Lineage (NCBI taxonomy): Eukaryota > Fungi > Ascomycota > Eurotiomycetes > Eurotiales > Aspergillaceae > Aspergillus > Aspergillus hiratsukae. The sequence goes on from JACBAD010001943.1 coordinate 36,934, forward strand.
AGAGCCTCAATGTCAACGTTCCTGGTGGAAAGCTCAACCGCGGCCTCTCTGTTCCGGATACCGGCCTCGCCCTACTGCAGAAGCCCCTGACCGACGAGCAGTTCACGCATCTCAGCCTCCTCGGTTGGCTGACCGAGCTGCTCCAGGCTTTCTTCCTGGTCAGCGATGATATGATGGATGCCTCGATCACTCGTCGTGGACAGCCTTGCTGGTACCGCCACCCCGGAGTGGGCTCCATCGCTATCAACGACTCGTTCATGCTCGAGGCCGGCATCTACATTATCCTCAAGAAGCACTTTCGCTCACACCCTGCCTACGTCGATTTCATTGAGCTGTTCCACGAGACCACCTGGCAGACGGAACTCGGTCAGCTGTGCGACCTCATTACAGCCCCTGAGGACAAGGTTGACCTGGACAACTTCTCCATGGAGAAGTACATGTTCATCGTGACCTACAAAACCGCTTACTACAGCTTCTACCTTCCCGTTGCTCTTGCTCTGCTCTACCTCGAACTCGCCACCCCTGAGAACCTCAAACAGACCCACGACATCCTGATCCCGCTGGGTCAGTACTTCCAGGTCCAGGACGACTACCTGGACGCCTATGGTGACCCGGCCGTTATTGGCAAAATCGGTACCGATATCCAGGACAACAAGTGCTCATGGCTGATCAACCAAGCTCTTCAGCGCTGCAACAAGGAGCAGCGCCAGCTCCTGGACACCGCCTACGGCCGCAAGGACAGCGAGCTTGAGGCCAAGGTCAAGGCGCTTTACAAGGAACTCGATTTGGAGACGGTCTACAAGGAGTATGAGGAGAAGACCGTTGGTGAAATTCGCAGCAAGATTGCAGCAATTGACGAGTCTCAGGGCCTGAAGAAAGAGGTCTTCGAGGCATTCCTGGGCAAGATCTACAAGCGCACCAAATAGTCTCATTAAAAGTATGGGCATGTTACATTCTGTTTCTGAATCATGCCTTAATTTGTTTAGTTCATACCCACCAAGCACATAGAACAGCAAATGATTATATGACGTGCTGTTAACCTGCATGTATATACAGTCCATGAGCTCGTGTCGTTAGACAGATGCTTTCTGATACAAATACTTAATGCATATATAGACCCTTCTTTGATCGGTGGCACAATGCCTCGACTGTACTTGATCGATCCTGAGATGACCCGGACCCAGGCGGACTGGAAACCCGCCGCGACTAATCGTGCAAAAGATGGATACCCACTTGTGCCGCGACAATCGCAAACATCTAGATGAAAACAATTCAAAATCGGTCTGCTTGCCTCACTCAGGCAGTAGACTACTGGTCCCTCAATGACGAAGTAAGCACCCGTCAGCTGGCTTTGAAATCTATCCTGCCGGAGAAGCTAGGATAAGAGACAGACGACTGCGCGAGGCACTTCACGATGCCCGTGATTTTGGAGTCACTGCCTCACCCTCAGCGAGTGTGATGGGATGTCAAGGGAAGAAAGGGCGTTAAGCCACTCTCAGTGAGAATTAGAGCTCCGTGAAGGTTCGATCGAGACGTCTCGGGGGATAGAAATGGATAGTCCAAGCAGGTTCAGGTTTCTGGCAGGGGTCTCCTCATTCCTCGAAGGAGGAAATTGTCACATTGATTGAGAAGCTGCGCATGAATAGCCGATCTGTAGAAGCTTCCATTGCGCTTCTACAAGACTGACTGCTCCGGTCCTATGAGAAGTGATCGCTTGTATGCATTCGTTACTTATCTTCAGAGGCGATATGATACATTAGCAGTACTAAAGAGTAGAACATAACTCTAACTCCAGACAGCCAACAGCCTCACTAATCATGAGGGACTTGTCCCGAAGCCGAATGCGAGAATAACCGCCCAGCCCCCAGCAGCGAAAACTCAACACCCCCTAACTCCGCATCGCTGAGATCATGCTCATGCTCATGCTCATCCCCAGTGGAATCAAAATCATCAACGGGCTTCCATCCGCCCCGTTCCCTGTCGGCAGCACGTGCAGCAAAAGCAAACCGTCGCCGGACAGACCACGCACACACGGCCAGAACAAGAGCAACAAGAAACCCGGCAGCGAAGAACAGGAACGCGCGCACACCGGCCGAGGACGTGGCGTCGTCGCTGTTTCTGTCGCCGTCGCCGTCGCCTGGGCCGAGGAGGACTTCCTCGGACGCGGGGTCCCAGTGCAGCCATACGGTCGCGCCGAGGACATGGCCTGTAGCGTTGAGGCTAAGGACGCGCAGGTACCGCTGGGTTGTTTGCGCGGGGATGGGGATGATAGTCTCGAAGCCGGATTTGGGGACGGCGGTGAGGAAGGTGGTTGACTCGTCGTCATCATGATCATGATCAAGCTGTATGTCCGTGTCCGAGCCCGAGCCCTGCAGGACCCAGGTTGCGACCTCTGTGGCTCCGTTCCAGCTGACGGCTGCTTCGTAGCGGTACAGGGCGATATCCGGGTTTCTGCGCGGCAGGCCGGTCCAGGCGTGTTTGAAGACGCGGTAGGAGAGGATGTTGCCTGCGCCGAAGGCGGATTCCGGGCCGAAGTGGACGTGGCAGAGGACATCACCAGCAATACTGTACTCGGTCCATGCGGCGTTGGAGCCGTAGCCAACCACGACGTTGCCGCTGTCGAGGAGCTGGACAGACCCCTGGGACTGGCTGCTGATGGGGTGCGGGTTCCAGTACTCGTGTCGGACCTTCGCCGTCATTTGCTGCGCGTCGATGTCGAGGTAGAGGCCTCGGCTGGTGAGGCGCGGGGCGCCCTCGCCGCGGGAGGCGTTGTCGAACAGCGTGATGGCCGTGCTGTTGTCGCGGAAGCGAGCGTGGTGCTGCCAGGTGAAGTTTGTGGCGCCGCCGGCGGAGAGGTCCTGGAAGTCGTTGTGCTTGCCGCCCAGGCGCCAGATGATGTCGCCTGTGCGGCCGTCGATGTACGCGAGGCAGCTCATGTAGCGCGACGAGACCAGAAAGTTGCCCTTGGCGTCCTTGTCGACGCTGTTGATGTGGAAGAAGTCCCAGGGGCGGTCTTCGGCGTCGCCGTCGCCGTCGCCTTCGCGGCCGCGGTAGCTGTCGGTGAAGTTGAAGTGTTCGGATGCGCGCCACTGGAAGAGCAGCTGGCCCGTCTCGATGTCGACCTCTTGGAATGTGCCGTCCCATATCCAGCCTTTCTCGGGGCCGCCTGCAGACCGTAAATTCGCGGGGACGACGTCGTAGACGGTGAAGAGGGCTGTTTCATCACCGGTGATGTGGAACTCGTGGAGGTCTGCAGGCAGGCCGTTGGCTCCCCGGACGGTATACGCCTCTTCATAGGCCGAATCTAGCTATACGGAGGATTAGCATTCTGCCGGCTTTCACCATGTAGACGCAGGCGCAGGGTTTACCATGTAGTATGTCCCGTCACCATGACCAACGATCCCATCATTACCCACCCAGAACGTGAGATAGTCGTGGCCCTTGTAACTGTACACGTTCACGTTATACGTCTGGCCGTAGTGTTTGGTCCACACAAGGTGACCGTCCTGGTCGATGATCATGGGCCCCGGATCTGGCACCGCCGCTCCACGCGGCGCAATCAGTGTGTATTGCCCGTCCTTGCATTGAGGATTGACCTCCACGTAGTTCAACATGGGCCCCATGAGAGCAGTCGAACGATAGGACTCTCTGGGCCATTGGCCAAGGTCCCCATGTTCAAAGCGACTCGACTGGAAATACGGTCCACGATCTGCCTGTACGAAAGTGAATGCCGTTGCGACGGCGAACCATGCATCTTGCACCCTCATCACATCACATCCAGGAAGAGCGGCCACTAACAGCGTGTCGACCGTGAAGGCAGCATGTTGGGTGGGTACATATTTTCAGTTGGAACGGAGAGAGAGCAGATAAAAAGGTAGTCAAACTTACTCAAACCGAACTGCGAAATCAAAATTCAGAACTATTCCGATAGACGCGCGGACGTCCACGTCTCCACGACAGCGATCACCATCTCGTCGCCTCCAGTCAGCCTAGGTCTACCCGTTTGAAGCCGTCCTGGCTTGAATTCATCTGGAGACCGGATCCAGGATTGTTATAATCCGCGCAAAGCCATCTTAACTTTCTTGATGGGCTGCCCGATGAATCCGCAATCCCAAGCCCGAGGTTGTTCGCCGAGCGGGTATGCGTCGCCGGGTGGAGTCAAAATCTCCATCTTTCTGATTAATCAAGGCACTAGACTAGAGATTAGCGATGGTTTAAGGAGCAAGTCAGCACGCGCTGGCAGTGAGATGGAGGTCTATCTGCTAATCGTGTTTGTGCATGAATGGTACTATCTGAATCAGTGCAAATTGTCAAATTGATGATGACGATGCTCGGGATTTCATTGTTTATCGACTGGTAGCGTTGGGTTTCGACTTTCGAGGCTCTGGCAATGATCTTCTTATGGAGCTGCATGAATTGGGACAAGTTGAGGAGACTAGAATGCAAGATGGAGGATGAGTCCTGGTCTGCTAGTCCAAGTCACGCGCAGCACTTCTCTCCTCTTGTCAAACGTTTTCTTACTTCTCATTACGGATTTCCTGAGTGGTTATCAAGCTCGTCTTCTTATCCGAGTCTATCCACCTCCACTCAATGACCAAATTAGCCATCGGACCTAGAAATTTTATACAGCTTGTCCAATTGAATTGATGATTTCATATTCATTTGTTGCCTCACAGCGAGACTAATGAGCGAGTGACTAGGCTATCTGGACCATAAAGAACGTTGGTCCAATATCAACTCATACTAAGCAGAGCAAAGGGAAAGTCACCCTAAGCAGTAGCAGACACCTGAAGGCGCTTGAAACCGCCCTCAGCGGCGACCTGCTTCTGCAGCTCAGCCATGCGCTTCTGGTCACCAAGAGGGTCGGTCGAGTCCTCCTCCAGGTCCCAGGAGAGGTACTTGTTGGTGTAGTTGGGCTCAAAGCCAGCGTCGAGGATGCCCAGACGCTTTCCGTAGTTGGTGACCTTGGCCCAGTCGCGCTGGACGTTCTTCAGATCGCGGCTGAAGTACGCAAAGGAGCGCTCGTAGATCTTGCGGTTCACGGGGGTTCCCATGATAGGCTTGACATCGATGTACTCCTCGTAGGCCTTGGCGGGCTCCGCGAGGACGTAGTCGGTCGCGCGCTTGACGGCGCGCATGAACTTCTGCACCTTCTCTGGGTTGGCGGCCAGGAAGGCGTCGTTGGCGATGTAGAGGATGGAGCAGAAGCAGCAGCAGCCCAGCTCGGCGAGTTGGTCGATGCGGAGCATCTGGACGTCATCGCGAGGACGGTTCTGGGAGGCAAGCCACTCGGCCAGCTCGACCATCTGCACGTTCTCGAGACCGATGCCGGCGTCAATGTCGCCGCGGATGATGGCCTTGGTGACGTTCATGCCGCAGCGGACGGCAGTGTAATCGTCGGCCGTCATGCCGTAGTACTTGGTGAGCTCATCGATTTGGATCTATTGCATCTCCGTGAGTACATGTCCTGCTTTCAGAAAAAAAAGGGCAGCAAACCTTGCCAAACTCTCCGACATAGCCAATTCTCTTGCCCTTCAGGGAGCGGAAGTCCTCGGTAATTCCGCTATCCTTGAGGTAAACAACACCGGTGAAAGGCTCGTCGAGCAGAGAGCCGATCGAGGTGACGGGAAAGTTACGAGCTTTAGCCTGGGTGACTGTGAGCATCGAACCATCAACGATTACAAACAGCCACATACAGCCAGGGTATGGATCATAGCCTTGAAGCCCATGTCAACCTTGCCGCTGCCAATGATCTCGGTCACATCGGAGGGGTCATTAGGCTCCAAAATAGCAACCTTGAGGCCCTCTTCCTTGAAGAAGCCCTTGCTCTGGGCAAGGTACAGAGGGGCATGGTAGGGCGTAGCGTGCCTACACAAGACGGACCACTTAGCAAGCTGGTCTCACAACACACAACACCAAACAGAGATCGGTAGCAGAACAACTGCAAAGCCGTACCAGTTGGTCAAAAAGGTGATCTTATCAGTAGACATCTTGACACTGATTCACGTGGACGGCAATTGCAATTGTTCTGCAATCAGTCAGCAACAGAGAGGTAATAATAACCCCCTCATCTTTCATAAAGGGGCTAAGGGGACAATCAGTGCCACGCATGTCCTTTCGCTAGTATTATCTAGATCAAGTTATGACAGTATAATCTCAGAACGACTGGGTTTCTGTCTGGAGCTGGGACCATCAATCGGTATGCGAGGTCCGGGTCAAAACGACCAGAGACCGGCTGAACACACCGACCAACGAAAGCACCAGTATCCAGATAGAAACCCAGATCGAACACCTGTCATGCGCGAGCAGTGACTGTTATTATACAATGTACGATACCTTGACCCATATCAACCCCTAGCGAAAAAGACCCCGAGGGTCATGTTGACTGCGCGGCGCCATGGTGAGTCCTACCAGAGGGATGGCAGAAGTTTTCTATCGATGAATCAACACGGATGAAGCGAAGATAGAGCAGAGTAGAGAAACAAGAAGCAGATGGAGAAGAGCAGGAGCAGGGTAGAAATAGTAGGCCGGAGGGGAGAAGGCCGATGACCCCACCATCACCTCAGCATCCAGAGCAGTCTCACCGGAGTAAACTCAACCCAGGGTCCTAGGTTTAAGGTTGCTATCCACTGTGGGCTACGAAAACAATCAACTGCTTTGATTGGCTTTAGACGAGTGCAATTACCGTTCTCATCACATCACTATGATCGTTTCCCCTCTCCATGACGATAATTGCCGGACAGACCATGCGAATAATGACTCAATGTTTCCAGTGGGGGATGCTTGGATGCAGACAAACATGGGCAGCCAGCATCCATTACTGCTCATCATTGCTAATAGAGACTTAACTACAGTAGACACTTCGAGACATACAAAATGTATTCTCTCAAGATAAGCCCTCACTCATCTCTGTTGACATAGAATTTGTCAGGATGGAGATTCAGGACGCTAAACAGCACGCTATGTGGAGGCAAGCAAGACACGGATGAACAGATGCAGATATGGCATAGACTCAGCAGCAGCACAACCCTTAATCATTAGGTGATCGTGATCGCATTGACGCAACATCACAAAGAGTCGTGTCAAATTAAGACCCCGTCAGATATCTCCAAAAAATTATAGCACGTAATTGAAATGATGATCCAGAGGACAAGAAAAGAGGACATGCAGGTTTGATGCAGAATGAGAAAACAATGAAAAGTAAAAATGAAAAAATGCAGATCGACAATCAGTAAGGTAACACCAGCTCTCCAGTCTGCCGATGACTTGATTCTTGAAATTTAATCATGCTCACTTGGAGACTTTGGAGTTGTGCATCCATGTTAATCAACCACCCGTCGATCATCGGATCAGCGGCCACCGTTGACGGGGATGCTATCCAGCGGCGAGGAAGGTCGGTCCGAAGACTTCTTCGTCCGTAGAGTGAGCGGGAAGTAATGGTCATCAGGCTCTTCCTCTTCGCTAGTACCACTGTGTCTCGTCAGTGTTGTTCTCATTGCCCGGATTTAGGCCTAGACTTACGGTAAACGCCATGCGATATAGTCCTCAGTGCTGAGGCCCTCCTTGACTTCCTGAATGGAAGCAAAATCACCCGGAGTCATCACTCCTGATCGATCCCGAGGAGAGCCCGGCACTGACAATGGACGTGAAAGCTTCTGCTCTGTTCCTCCAATAACATCGAAATAGTCTTCGGTACCATCGAAGGACGAAGGATAGGCTGTATATGGAGTCAGCATCAAGTAAACGGCTGGGGACAATGGGTTTGCTGACCTCTTCTTAGAGCCAGCTGTCGGGCTTTGACATATTCCAGACCCATACGCTTCCAATCGAGTAGGTCGCTCAAACGTTCCGTGCGGTTCCTTTGGTTAATGCGCTGTCGCCGGCTCTTCTGGGTGAAGTTGAACATGAAATCAGTCAGCTGATTGACAGAGTCATCAACGCCCTTCGTGCGACGGTCCACAATGTAGATGCCATAGTCGGAGGAGTTTTCAATCAATTCCTCCATGTAGCAGCCGAAACCGGACAAGTTGGTGGTGATGCTTGGAACGCCCATCACGGTACATTCGGCAGGCGTGTAACCCCAAGGTTCGTAGTACGATGGGAAGACTCCCAGATGCGTACCACGGACAAAGTCGTCGTAATCCAGAGGCAGAACAGGGTTGGAGGAGTTCAGGAACTCCGGATGGAAGATGACCTTGACGCGGTCCGACGGGTAGTTGAAAAGCTGGACCCGACGAATCTGGTTGAGAATCGGGTCTTCATGGTCGTTGACCATGTTGTGCGTCACAATGGGAGGTAACCCGTGCCGCTTCATGGCAAAAAGTCTCCGACGCAGCAGCACACGGTCTTGGCTTGTAATGAGGTCCTTCTCATCAGGCATGTTGTCGCCTTCTTTCCAGGCTAGACAACGCTCGTACATTCGTTTTCCGATACCCTTTTCGATCATCTCGATCGTGTCTCGCAAGGACTTGACGACAGCTTGACCCTTGAGAGCCTCGACGGTCAGCGACGATGTCTGCGCGGGCATGATGATAAAGGCCACGACAGTCGTTTTGGACCCGGTAGCTTTGAGGCGATGATTGAGACGAGCCAGGCCCTCGATGAACATATCCACTCCCTTGTTCCGGAATTCATACCGACCTGCCGTAAAGACGTAGAGCGTGTTGTCCAGATCAAAGTCATTGCAGCCATAGAAGTGACCGCGGACGAAGTCGTTGATCTTCTCTTTGGACTGGGAGTGCAAGTTTTGGAACTCATGCACTGCTGCGAATTTCTTGACGTTCAATCCATTGGGAAGCACCCCGTCCGGTTTGCGCTTGAGCAGATGCTCACTCTCAAATGCAGTGATGTGTGAGACCGTAGTGAAGACGTCTGCGCTGTGCGCGGCGGCTCTCTCAATGCAGTACCTATGATAGATGCCTCTTTTGCCTGCCTCGGCGTCCACATCGAAATGCTGTAGATTGTTGTAGAAGTCGACGGATCCTGCGCAAAGATACCGACCCAGCAACGTTGCATGAGTCGTGAAGATAGTGGTCAAATCCATGTGCCTCTTCTTGGTCAGAGGAAGGGCGACACCGGCAAGCCATTCGTGGAAATGAGCGACTACTGCACGTCGGCGTTCGTGAGCGATATACTGAGGCCATCGGTTAGCATCGTCGCCTTCGCGTTCAATCTGCGGTCAATGTCCATAAAAGCGCACGTACTTCTCCCAAAAACCATGCCACCAGGTAACCAAAGACAATGGCCTCATTGGTCTCCGAATCCGACGCCGGAGACGGAATACCGGCGCTATTCCAGAGGTCGCCCTTCCACTCATCCAGGTACTTGTATCCAGTTCCTGTATCGATCAGAAGAACACGGGGAGCACCCTCAATCAGCCAACGACCATACACCATGTCAATGCCGCGCTCCTTCATGGAGTTCATGGTCTCCACCATGCGGGGGTTCGACGGAGTCAGCTCCTCCACCTCCACGGCTGCAGAGGCCCGGTTCAGAGGGCCGATCAGGGTATATCGATCGCCATATTCAGCCGTAGTGACCGGAGCTTTAGATTTCAGCACGGAGTAAATACCACCGACTCGGTTGGCGACTTCGGTAGCAATCTCAAAGAGGATGTGGTTGCGCACGTCTCTCTTCGGAGGATCGGGACCAGTTTCCTCGTTGTCCATTGTGATGCCTTGAATTGTTGATTAGAAGCTGTAGAGTATGCAATATAGTGAGAATCGAAAACAAAATTGAAGAATTGAAGCAAACTCCAAGGCAGAGCTGGCCAGCACGAGGCACAATCAAGCTGGTGGCGAAAGGAACAAAGAGGAAAAGGTCGGCGTTGAGGAGAAGACAGGGAAAGGCACGAACCTGTAGCTTTTCGTCACCCGTGTTTCTTTCTCTCCCCTCAAGAGAAAAGGTTTCGACCGTGCGGGGGTCCGAGTGGCCGCAGTGGCGGGGATTAGAGTGGAGGAGGTTGGTTCTGCGTTTGTCCAGATTCGGCTGCGGGTGAGGTTGTCTTTGTCTCAGGTACCCGAGGATCTGAGGCCACAGGAGAAGAGGAAGAAGAGATTTTGAAGGGAATTCAAAAAATAGTGAAGAGATAGGATATAAAACTTGGAATGCCAGTAATTTATCTGACGCAAGAAAATTCAGCTCTCCCTAGTTCGCCTCCTTATTAAAGTGCTGACTTGTTCTACTTGCTCAGAGTGTTGGGGGGTGCGCACCTGGACCAAGGAAGAGCGCTACCTACGCTACCATCTTCCAGGCCTTAGCTCGGCCAACCTTGCCCAGGCCCAGGGATCGGTGTCCGTGCAACCACTGTTCCTTCGGTTTTTCTACTAGTACTTTTATTTTCTGTTCCCACAATTGAGTACTCTGCTGTAGTGGACAAGAAATGCTTTCTGTGTGCAATTGAAGCTTTGTGCTCTTATTATGTGTAGTATGGTTGTCCTCCTGATCCTGGAGCTTTGCAGAGGTACCACTTCGGAGCAAAGGGTCTCGCCGTCCTACATCAACTGTCCGTCATTCGAATTTCCCACCAGTCCAAACACTACATCCGACGAGAACCTGATAATTAAGAGAGGCCATGTCATTGTTTGATAATGGCTTATGTGTTCTGTACTATGTACCTCTCTAGAATACCTCACAGGGATTGACTGGTCTCATATCCCCGCCCGACACCGAACAGCAGATCTGGGGAAAGCTGCTGGGCTATGATGTCATGACCCGCCCGTCAGGAATCCCAGCATGTGACTTGCTTCTGCCAATCAGGTTTTGACGTCTTTTGGCGTGTTTCGCTGCCTTTTTAGATAGTACCGTGGATAGCTTCATCAGAGTGACCTAATGGTTGTTCTTCTAACTCTAAAGCTATAAGCTACTGATATATGTTTCAACAAACTCCTCTGCACACTGGTCAAAAACTTCTTGAGCTTGCCCTGTGACCCTTTGCACTGTGTTACTCATTCAGTCTCAAAGCCAGTGGATGCCGCGATCTAAGGGTTACTCAAGAAAGCTTGAGAATAGTAGCATGAAATGCCAGCCTTGACCAACGTCTCGTACCGCTCGTCTCCTGTCATCTTGACATGTTTGACCCGTCGGCCCAAGACCCCAGCTCCTCGGCTATCTGATCATATGTGAGATTTTCGGTCCCAGGATGAGGTGATCATAATTGTGTGATTAGGATCTGTTCAGGGCTCGAAAAGCGACTGCCGCAATGTCAACGGCGCTGATGAAGGGGATCTTGCCGTCGCCGCAGGCCGTATAGATCTTGCTCTGATTGCGCATCACTGCACATGGGTCCTCTTCTGCGAGGTTCTCTGAGATATCATTCACTCCGATCAGCATTGTGCCCTTCCTACGCGATTGATCTGTATGTCAATAATGTACGGTGAGATCTACGACCTAGCAAGGACTTAATATTAACTCCGAGCATTGCACTCGGAGTAGAAGGTATATATTCGGCGGTGATAAAAGAATCTCACGCTCAACATCCGCAGATTAGTTGAAAGCTTGGTGATATGGACCAAACCTGGTCTTTCCTAGCTTTTATCGGCTTTCGACAATCTTGGAAACATGACCATGCGCTGTCAGGATGTTGTTAAACACTTCTGGCAAGAGATGTAATATCTCTCACTGTTGAGCAAACATGTCAATTGATATGACCGTTCTTCCCTGCGCCGTTCTCTCGTCGTCTGGACTTGGTCTGCTCCTGTGTCCAAAGCACCAAGGTCCGGCCCAGCTTGATCCCTACCTGAAAAGATCGCCGGATGTAATGTGGATAGAATATGGATTGAGGCATGCGCTGCCTTTCAGGCATTAGAAGCCAAGTATCTAAGTGCTTTGTTTCTATTCATCACGTCTATCCCTGTTATGCTAGATTCTGTCTATAAGCAAGTAGAAGAAAGGAGAGCTGTACACCGTCTACCTCAAGTGAGAATCACAATCTTCCCTTCCGCTTCATTCTCTTCCATACACCGATGAGCCTCCACAATCTGTTCCATCCGCAACACACGTCCTATCTTCAATTTCAAACTTCCCTGCTCAACCAGCGTCAGTACCGCATCCAGCGGCGTGCTCATGAAATCTTCATACGTCCCCCGGTACAGCGTCAGCTTGATCCCAGAGGGGATCAACTCCATCAGATGCAACTTCTCCAGATCCTCAGTCTCACTCAACTTGCCAACCAGAGATACAATACCACCTTTCTTCACACACCGCAGCGAGTCAGCCAACGTAGCTTCCCCCACCAGCTCAAGCACTTTATCATAGTAATCCCCCTCACCAGCAGCCCGGATCTGCTCCGCAACCGCCCCATCATCAATCCAGACCCGATCCGCCCCATTCTCAAGCAACATCCTCTCCCGCTCCTTCTTCCTCGTCGTACTGGCCACATACGCCCCATGCACCTTCGCAATCGCCGCAGCCGCCAGCCCCACAGAGCTCGTACCCCCACGTATCAACAACCGATCCCCGGCCCTAAGCCCCAGCGACCGAATCAGCGCCCCCCACGCCGTCGGCACCATCACCGGGATCGCACCGAGAATCTCCCATGGCAGAGTCGTCTTTGGTCGGAGGAGCTGTGTCTGCCCGGCTGGGACGCACGTGTACTCGGCATCTCCCCCGTCGAAAACAGTCCCCATCCCGCCCATGGCGGTCGCTACGGTGCTACCCGGTGGGAACACGTGTTCTAGGCCCGGGGCTGCGTCGACGATGCCGACGGCTTCGATGCCGGGGATTCGGGGGTAGGCGATGGGGTGGTGGCTGTGGCCTTGCCGGGTGAGGAGGTCGCAGCGGTTGAGGCCGAAGGCTTTGATTCTGATGCGGAGTTCACCTGGTTCGGGGGTTGGGATGGGCTGGTGGG
>JACBAD010001942.1:0-49522 GCA_014281905.1 Aspergillus hiratsukae
GCTGGTAGCGGCCTGTCCTGCAGGGGGGTTTTGGCGGGTGTCTTGGGGGGCACTCCGATGGGGCTGATATCGCTGCGCTGGCGTTGAGGCATTGGCCCGTAGCCCGTCGAGGACTCCAGCCTGGTATTTGTTGGCGAGAACAAAGCCTCTCTGAGGCCGGTGGTGGTCGAGGTACGGGCTGAGAAACGAGGTATCCCAGGGCTTGTGATTGGAGGTTGCTTGTCCAGAAGCTGCTCCAGCTGCTCCAACGTGGCAAGGGAAGATCGACGGGACCCTGATCCTACGGGTTTGCGGTGTAATTGGAAGGACGAAGAGTGATGATGATGAGATCGAGCGCGGGAAATACGCGAAGGATCAGTGGGAGAGACAAGGGCTTTTTCAGGCCAGGCAAGAGATCGTCGTCGGTCACCCTGTGGAAGAAAATCGTCAAAGGTTGGCAGATCTGAGAGGCGGTTGCCGGGTGTGTGAATCTTCAACACAAGAGGTTGAAACTCCGCTGGGCTGGAGGCCCAGGACTGGAAAGTCTCGACTCTTCTGAAGTCTGTTGGTGCACTGATCCTCAATGGCGTGGTGGACTGCCGCTTGAACGACATGCTGGCTCTGTTGGATGCTCGAGAGGCGATGCTTCTGCCTTCCGTCATCCATGATGGAAGGGATGAGGTCCGAGGCGGAGGACCTGGACTCGGAAGGTCATCATAGACCACCAGCTTCATGGGAGGCACGAGATGAGGTTGAGTATGACATATTCTCATCTCTCGTTCGACGCCTGGATCGGAAGCACATTAAAGTCTGTTGATAACATATACCGTAGGAAGAGGATACATACCCTTCGACTTCATTGTGTGCTGATGATGTGAGCTCTGAACATCACCTTCAGGGCGCAGACAGGACAAGCAGGACGCAATCCAGCCAGTGAACACGGATCCTGCTTGTTCAATTGCCAGCCTCATCGCTGTCCGAGCTTCAAAGCTGTTTCTCCATCACCTCTTGGGGGTACAGACGGAGATAGAAGGGACTCGAAATAATAAGTGAAAGAAAGAAAAGAATGAATGACGACAAGCACGACCGTAACAGACAGACCAGCTGATATTCACCACCCCAGATCTTGAGAGAGGCTGGCAGCTCTCGACCAACAACTCGATTCACTCAACCAACAGCAAAAGACCCCTGGGGACGTCCATCATATACATAAGCCCCTCAGGCAAGCGACAACACGCACACAGCTCAGAATGAAACGGGGTTGCCACCTGCATGATGCAGCTCCATCTATCCTGATTCAAGTATCGTGTGCTGCGCTAAGCAAGCTGTTATCAACTGATAATTTCCCACGAGGCTCAAAACATGGTCGTCAGAACCAGTCAGAGCGGTTTTTGGGACACCACCTCAAGCAGCGTGGTGGATAGTTGATCGTCTCTCAGGCATGATCTGCATCTCATTTGTTGGCAGCAGCAGGATAGATCACATCGACTGGCTCGGATCGTCGACAGTTCATCCCGCGACTGGCTAGAAGCGACGGTGCCTGACTCTTCAGTACTGCTGGTTGGTTCTCCCGCTTTAGTGGTGGGCGCGTAAAAAGGCACCGCTATTGATCAGCCGCACCAACTAATAGGTTTCTGTCACTACCACGTCGCCAGTACACAAGAATAGAAGCCATTTAGCCTTTCTCTGTTTGACCACCATCATTTCCTATCATCAACTGTCTGGCCAATGATGCCTGTTGTACCTCGTGGTTAGCAAAATGGGCTGCCTCATTTTGCTGGCTTTAGCTGTCGCTGAATCGTATCCCGTATATTCAATTGCCAAATGGAAAATAAATAATACATCTCAAAAAATGGGTGAACACCCAGAATGATTAAACGCAGGTCGTTCCGTCATAACCGTTCAGTATCAGTTGAAGTTAAGGTAATATCATCCTCTATTTACCCCAAACATTCTCCTCTTCAATCCCCCCATAGGACCAAGTAGGTGTTCTCGACTCTTCTTCGGATTCTTCAGGCTTTTGAACAGCTTCTCTGTTTCCATCAGAGGTGCTCCCGTCCTGTCCAGGCAGTGCTGGGCGGTTCTCCTCGTCGACTGGTTTACCGGAAGGCCTCCTGAATGTGAAATGATTAATGCCATTTCCCAAGCGATTCTGGAAAGAATCATGCACATACTGAAAGCGTTTGTGATCTGGTTCGACGAATGTGGAACCAAGAGCTCTGTGGACTTGTGCCCGTTCTTCCTCCTCAGCCTCTCGATCCTCGACTACGAGGTCGACTAACTGGCTGCGATGGGAACCTTGGGATGTCAAGGAGCTTGAACCGCGTTTGAGGGAAGGCGACTCGTGACTGTCTTTTCGTCGGGAGTGACTCGAGCCGTTGCGGTCATCCCGCTGCTCACTTTTCCCGCTCATCGTACGTGTTTTCCTGTGCTTTCGGGCTCTCTTCACTGGCTCAGCCGCTTGCTCGACATTCTGGTACGTTGTGGTACTGGGCAAACGTTGATCTCTTGGAACTACGTTGGCTGAAATTACGGGGTACTGCAAAGAGTCAGCTCTCCACTTCGTTCTTCGTCGTCAAGGTGGGCAAGTCTCACATTCCAATCCCCAAACTCTAACGCGCGAGCTTTGGTGAACAACTCCTCGTCGTCTGGATCCAGAGTGCTTTCTTCAATGCTGCTATTTGAACGGAAACGCTCCAGAGCGCTGCTTCTCCGACTCCGGTTACTCGATTCTGCATCAGCCAGTAATGGGGTTCGACTGTTGACCTCTCCTGGCTTAGGAATCCAGTACTTTGCCTTTCCGCCCCGCTCGTACCGCATTCCGTCCATCACGCGTTTCACTCGAGACTTAGACTCGGCGTGTGGGATGATATGATCGCCGGAATCAAATAGCCTGTACTCGTAGTTCTCGCCCCGAAGAGTCATCTTCGTGTCTTCCACGAGATCTTTGGCTCCAAAGGCATCTCGAAGCGCATACACAACCGGCAGCCGAGCGGCGGAAATGGTAGGATCCGCATAGTCGTGCCAGGAGAAGGCGTACCAATGGGTGATGGCGAAAATGGGCATCTCAAAGCAAATTAAGCTATCCTGTATTGCTGCAGCGAGGTTGTCGGGTGTGTATCCTGGCACACCATTCGACAGGGCCCCTAACCACTGCAAAATGGACAAGAAGAAGCCTTGCCAGTAGGAGGCAAAGATAATGAGCTTGACGCAGAGAAACTTGGGAACCGGCCGAAATGGCGCCAAGTCGTCGTGCAAGCAGACCCAGAACATTGCGAGAGAGTAAAGACTAACAGTGACGCTGACATTGTACACGATACCTGTCCAAAGGTAACCAGACTTCAAGCCGAGGTAGCCCTCTTGATAGGTATCAGTCGCTTTCATTATGATGGAGGCGATGGCCAAAATAGGTTTCAGCCATGTATACTGGAGGATCCCGCGCTTGACAGCCAGGAATGTGTGCGGATCGGAGATATCCACCTTTGGAAAGAAGTGATTCAGGGGCCACGCATGAGATACAGGAGGACGCCCATGTGTCATGATGATTAAAGCTCGCTCGCCGCCGAGGAAGTTGATGAGGAGCTGGAAAAATGTGTAGATAGTGAAGGCCTAAAGAGCAGACGTCAACACCAAGGCGCAATTTGAATAGATCGTCTGGTATACCTCGTAGACGTCACGAATAGGGTCTAGGAAGAGAGACGCTCGCCGAGAAACGATGCTCGACCAAGAAGCAATCGCATATATTGGAACCCTAGGCCGAATGAGCTCATGGTCTCCTGCTTAGGAGCAAACACTAACATCAACAGTATGCGAACAACGTATCGTTGGAGCAACGGTTTTCGGTAATTTTTACTGCGGAACGAGTCAGCGCATAGCTGATGAGCTCGAAAGGGACTTATCGCACGTCTGGAGCCATATGGACCTGATTGGAAAGAACATATCACGTTAGCCTAGCGATCCTGAGGGGATATCAGGCCATTAACGCCAACCACATGGGATACTCACAAGAGTGACAGCAATGAAGCTACCAAGGCAGAGACGCCAGCAACTATCACGACAGCTCGAGCCAGCCTCGACCCTGTACCACCAAAAGAACTGCCTGCAGTCATTGTCGAGAAGACTCCGCGGTACTTGACCGCGTTTCGTTGATGCCTGAGTCTACCCGTAAAGCATGCTGCGACCTAGCGAAGACAACAAAAATATCAAAACATGGTCTTTCAAAGATGAAAAGTGCTGATCTTCGAGAAATAAGATCAAGAGCTGGATATTTCTCGAAATATGACTCGCGGTAAAAACAAGGAAGGACGAAGCTGTCTGGCTAGCTAGCTAAGCTAAAGAAATCCAGACGAAGTCCCGTGCCGCATTGCGTAGGCAGGAGAGATCAAAGACACCGCCTACCCTCACCAATTCGATGCCGAGGGAGAACATCTCAACAATGCGAGGATTGACCACTATGGTTTGCTGAGGTTCGAATGAAACAAACTAGTTCATACGATGAGGCCGTGTCGGAGCCTCCTTTCCACCATTTGTCCGGTTCATTCGAGGAGAGACCGCTCGCTCTGCTGAGTCGCAATGTTTGCGGCCGTCGGCGCGCCAGATTAGGAAGAGATGGCCAGCACAAGCACGAGCTTGACGACCCTATCTTTAACCCCCGATCCCAGCTTCAACTGGTGAGGAACGTGATGGTGATCAGATATTGACATTGACTAATAATACCGAAGGTTTTTCCTCCTCGAACTCATCGTATCTTGCATCCTGTATCTTCAACCAATATCTCCCCGAAAGGCAGGCCATTGCTAATTTGATGAACAGGGTGCTGTTTTTCCTGCTTTACTTTAATCGTCTCTTCGCAACTCTCCTGTCGTACGCTATCCGCGCCTATACCTGGCACTACTATCGCGCATATATCGACATCCATGCACTCCAGATCTCGCTGCTCGGAGGTAGGATCTTCTGGAAAGGTATCCGATACCACGGGGTGAACGAGACCATCTTTGTGCACGGAGGATTCATAACATGGCATTATTGGAAGCGCACAGTGAGGAAGACCGACCTGTCCTTGCTAAACTCGAGCAATGAAAGGACGCCGGCCGGATCTCAACGCCCCGATACTCAGAGCTCGGACAAGGCTAGCAGGGACAATGGCGAAGGAGAACAGGGAGGGCTGAAAGGAGCGGACAACCTTCCCTGTCGTATTGCAATTCAGTTCTACGGCCTAGAGTGGTTTATATACAATCGCACGCCGGCATACGACAGCATCATCGCCGGGTTTGGCCAACCGATTGACGGCGATGATCCGACAGCTCCACCGAGTCCTACCAAACCGCAAGAAACAGGAAGAGATTCGTCGAACCCGCAATTGAAGGAAACCAATCAGGTAAATCGACATAATGAGACAGACACGGAAAGGAGAGGGTCACAAAATGTGGAATCTGAACAAGAGATAGGAAAGAGTCTGTCGAGGCTGCTCCGACTCTTACCACTCCAAATCGCGTGCGATAAGGGCGCCATTGTCATTGGAAATGAAAACACAAGATCAGTCTTGACCTCCACATTTGACAGTGGAACTGGCCTCATAGAAGCCTGCAATGCCGGCCCGTACGATCTTTACCGGCAGGTCTTTTCTTTCCAGATCAATCATCCCGTTATACAAATGCGACCAAACCCAGATTACAAGCACAGTCAGCTCGCTGCTGCTGACGGACTAGGTTCAAAAAATGAGGACAAAACAGGCCGGCAGCGCAAAAGAGACACTATTTTTAATTACCAATTGCAGAAACGACGGGCATGGCACAGTATACGGGAGCTCATTCCCTACTTCCAAACTTCAGTTGAGTCGTTCCATAATCACAACAAAAACACAAACGCACCTAGAAACCAGACAGGCGCTCGGAACGATGCCCGCTGGGTTGGTCTATCGCGGTATTTGGACGATAGTACTCAGGATGACCATGAAGAATGGCACTCTGTTGAGTATGGAAGATTCTCAACACTTGTTGATAGCCCGAGCATGGCCATATCCTACTATTGGGATATCCCCGGATGCGTTGTACCTCACCAAGACCCTCGGAAGATGCCAACTTCTACGGCTTCCTCAGATATAAATGGTGCGCCACCACCAGAATGGGGCATTGACATCAAGTTGGATGGGGGCGCTATTAACTACGGGCCTTGGGCCGATAGGGAGCGTGTTGGCTTGCAGAACGTGTTTTTTCCGAACACATACCGCAGCTCCCAGGCCTCTGAACCATTAGCTCCTGGTGACCTAAGAAGAAACACAATCTTCAAAATGAGAGTGGAGATCACCCAAGAGACAACCTTGCGCATCCCGACAAGAGAGCCGTCAAAAGACTGGCAGTGGAAAGGCCGAGCTGATGCAATCAGAGGAGCTCCGAAGCTGAAGAAGCAGCAGAAGAGAAGACAATCGCGCCCTGCGGAAGGTGATAAAAGTAACCTTGGCCCTGACATCCGTCCGTTTGGTTGGCTGTCCCTCCGCGTCGCTGGGGACTCCACTGTCACTTATGCTATGGACATGGTGGCCTCGACTAAAAGCGGATTTAACAACCTACTCGATCTGGATCTTCGAGATTCAAGACTGTCGTCCAGTGTCAATCATGCATTGCTGTGGCAATGTGCTAGGCAGCTTGTCAGCTGCGATCTCTCGAACCCCCTTTCCTGGAACAGTCTTCGTACATGGAAGTTCGACGTTGAGAGCCACAACATGGAGCTGTTTCTGTTGCGCGATCACATATTCCTTCTTACTGATCTCGTGAGTGATTGGGCGTCTGGGCCCCCGCAGGAATACTTCACTTTCGTGCCGTTCACCTATACTCTCAACTTGTCTTTCGTCGATTTCAAGCTTTTTGTTAATGTCAATGACCTCAACATCATAAGTAATCCCTCCGACTTAGACGACAACCGGATGCTGGTGATCAAGGGCAAGAAGCTGACATCTGACGTCTTGATCCCTTTGACAACATACAAGCCCGAGCAAAATGCGGTCAAGTTCAACGTCTATCTTGACGATGGTGGCATAGACTTTTTGTCGCCGCAGTGGGATACTCTGCACACATTTTTGCAAGATCGATCAATTGCCACGCTCGATTGTCTTTCCCTCGAAGGATCATACCATTATTATCTTTCAACGGCGCCAGATCTCACCGACACCTTGTTACTCACTATTGGTGGTGTTTCACCCAAGCTCTATCTATATGGATTCTTGATCAAAAGTTTCATGACGATAAGGGAAAACTATTTTGGAGATGAAATGCATTTCAAAACACTTGAAGAATTTCAGGAACTGGCATACTCCGAGGAGCGAGTTGATTCTCACAATGGAATTAATCCGAATCGAAAGTCGAATGACCTCGATGTTATCGTTCATGTCGCCGTTGATGATGCCTGTGCCCTTCTGCCGGAAAATATGTATGATCGCTTGAAATGCATTAGGCTCACAACTCCCTCCTTGGAGGTTGACTTGCGGTTTACGAACTACTACATGGACCTGCAATTCTCAATTTCGCCCCTGAAAGCAGCTCTGGAGGTGCATAGGGTTGAAGGACCACCCATCGTGTCTGATACTCAGCTGTTCATTGATGGAACTTTCATCCACGGGCATCGACTATTTGGTCTGCCTCCTTCGGAACCGACCTATGTTTGCAACTGGGACTTTGAAGTAGGGCGAATCCTTGGTGAATGTTCGGCGGAGTTCTTGGGCTGCTTAGCTGCAGCTTTGCAGAGCTTCGATCAGTCTTTCGATAACGAAGAGAATGCTCTCCCCCCGTTAGTTCCCATTGCGCTCCATGATGTCACCTTCCTTCGTGCCAAAATACAACCAATTCATATTTCGGTGCTGTCAGACCAAGCCGCATTGGTACTGAGCTCGGGGCCTATCACAACTAAATTCAACGACTGGGCAAATGCGTCATTCTCAAAGCGCATGAGCCTTCTTGTACCCGATCTCTCCATCGCTGCAGTTGACTGCCGGGATATCGACCTGAAAGGAGGTTCGTCGCCGGCAGGTGTATCTCCCCTTGCCCTTTTCCAGACAACGATCAAACTCAGAATGGCGCAGCGGAGGGCTGATATCGACGAGAAGAGGAAATTGCAACAGGAACACATCGCGGTGCACGATCACAGGACTCAAAGAACACCATGGCTCATGTTCGATTGGGAAGATGTCGACCCTAGTTCGTTTCGCACTCCAAATGATCAACTTGCTCCTCCAACGATTGCCATACCTTCCATGCCGGAGCCTATTATTAAGCGGCCTCATATGTTACCCTCCTCAGCGGACAGTCTCTCCTCTAGAAGCCAGCAAAGCTCAAGGAGCTTCGTTTTGCCTTCAGATAATTCCAGCGTTAGAAGTGGGAGAGGGCGAACAAGGCGCAAAAATACGCCTTTAGGAAATCAACACGAAATAGGAAGCGGTCAAAACCTCGAGCAACGGATCGATAAGGATGCTCGAGAAATACCAACATACAGCGAGGCCAGGCAATTTCCGAAGGCACTCCATACAACAACCAGCTCCGAGTCCTCGAGTCCCTGGACAATGCCCAAATTCTCCCTTCACAAGATCTCCTTAAATAGTTCACAGCTTCCCGCACGACGAATTTCGGACGGGGATGTTTCTCGAGATGGAGCGTTCGTTGCAAAATTTGATTCTCTGTTCTCAGCATTCGACGAGGAAAGAGTAACTCACACGAATTTTCTATGCGAGTTACCCTCGGGAATCAGAGGCGCTTGCTCACCTGAGTTCCTATTCCTGCTATCATCGTTGATCGAACAACTGCAACCGAGTCACCCAATTGAGATAATCGATTCGCTGCAGAAGGAAGTCACATCCGACATTGTTGGTTATGATAAGTCAATGAAACAACCGAAACAATCGACGAGTTTCGCGATTCGGGCTCCATTCATAGTTGCGAAAATGGTCAACACTTCTGAGTCCCCTGTGAATCATGAGGTTGGGTTTCAAGATGATTATAGCATCGAGATTTCCAACCTGAGAACGGAATTCCGAGCGAGGACTGAAAGACAGAAGGGTGATCTTCTAGCCGGAATAAATAAAAAGTTCACCGTTCACGCCGCAGCCCAGAGTCTCGCGGTATTTGTCGAGGGCGGCCGGGCAGATGTATTTCAGGAGAAAGCTGGGTTCAGTTGTCTTCTTAGTGACTTGAACTTTTGGCTGGTGACAGCGCCTATCACCAGGTCTAACTTTCAGGTTCGTGCCTTTGATACCATCAGTTCCACGAAATCAGTGGAGCACCTTGCCGTCCTCGTTCGCCGGGCAACAACTATGTTTGATTCTGTCGCCTCGTCTTTTCAACATAGCTCCTCTGTTGGCAGCAAGCGACTTCGCTTTCTAATATATTCCCTTACCCAATCGGCAGGAAACATCCCTGACCCTGCATTTCTCACTCGCATTTCGCATGTTCTTAGAGTTGCTCCCACTCATTTACGGCAGCACGATTCATGGAAAATCATTTCTCGGATTCGCAATGTCTACAATCATCTACCAGTACATCAACAGCGAGATCTGGATTTGAAATGCTCCAGTGGAAATCTCTCGATACCGGATAACGCGAAGGCAACTGTATTGTCAGGTTTCGACCAGTGGCGCGCCTGGGACTTGGCACATGTACAGAATAGTTATGTGATGCGAAAGATCTGGAACACATCAGAGCCCGAGCGGTCGGATACATCTACGGCATTAGCATCGTCGCTTACAGTCAAAAGCTTTCGCTTCTCGATTGACCCTGGCCCGAAACAGAGTAACTTTGTCGTTGAGGATTTGTCATCTGCATTGTCTATCAGCCCGCAGCAGGGCTTGCTCCCTTCACTCGACAAGAAACCGAAGAGGGTGATCGTCTCGCAGACTTATTGCTCATCTGTTGGCCTTCACCTGCGGTGGGAAATTCTAGACCTTGTTGATGGTGTGCTAAAGACAATGTCTTCGGTCAAACTAGAATCTGCATCTTCTGCTCAGGGATCCAATGATCAACCCGGGGAAGACAACGAGCTACAACTCATTTTCGGGGTTGACTCCGGTTTCATAATACTGGACGGCATCAACATCAAACTAGCAATGCACAGCAGGGGCCTTAGGAGCTCGATCGTCCGCAAATCAAATGAAGCGGAGAAGCCCCAGGACCTAAGTGTATTACTCAGTGCTCAGATGTGCTCCGCTGAAGTATCAAGTCTTTCCAAGGCGCTGATGGCTTGGAATATCAGCGATCCGTATATATACTCCTCGCGCATTACGGAAGAGAAAAGGAAGGAACTGACTCACGACTGGAAGATTGCTGGATCTTGCAGGAAGCTGCGATATGACATGAAAGAAGATCCCGTGAGCCTCGCGCACACAGCGGATCGAGTGATAGCGGACGAGGTGCGGTACCTGCATCGGCTTGCTAAGAATCTCAGTGACTCCCAGCCTGGCACGAACACAGTGGTGAAGAAATCAGCTTCTAATAACTTTCGTGTCGCAACCTTCTTGGACGATTATCGGCTGAGTTTCTGTATTCTACCATCTTTGACCTACGTGATTGCCGGCAAGGTGGCGCGAATGTCAGTCATGCCCAGGGCGGAATCCAGGGTCGAGGTCGATTTCGATCTCAAGAAAAATTCCCATACCTTCTACTCGAACGAAGGAGACGGGCGCCGCGCTTTGTCACCATTAGAGATACCGCCCATCAATGGGCGGGTTGCGGTCAACATGCCCTCCAGCGGCATTGAGCTGGATGTCGATACAACTATTGAACTCATTCAGTTGGAAGCAAGCGCTGTGCGGAGTCTCCTGGGTGCTTTAACAAAACCTGAAGTTTCCCACTTGGTGTCGGATCTTAAGCAGAATGCCGAAGTCTTACAGCTGCATCTCGAAGAAGTTCTGGCCCTCAATAAACCTTCACACCAAAAAGAAACGCTTTCTGCCGAACGTGGTCTTCTCTACAAGGCTCGTTTATCCATGGCAGGAACGAAAATTCATGCTACTGCGCCAGGTCTCAATGGCAAGGAATATTCCGCTGATATGGACTTGAATTTGGGAATGATACGCATGCGACTCGACAATGGATTGGATCAAGGGCGCCCGATGGAGTTCCCAGAATTTAATGTCGACGCTTCGAATATCGTCTTTGATTTGAAGAAACGCGAAGCATCTCAAAGTCGTTCGTTCTGCAGTATTGCTGCGGAAGCTAAACTTCAAGGGACATCCGTTACACGTGAAAATGGGGAGGCCAGGCGAGCGTATCATCTGAACAGCAAGAAGTTTGACATCGAGCTCTTTTCCGAGACGGCCGCGCTGGTTGTTGATATTGCTACCCATCTTCAGGGTCGCATCAAGAGTCTCGACTTATCTCACGAGGTCAAGCGACTCAGGAAGTTAGGCCGTCGTGGCCACGCAGAGTCAACCGTTCAAGCCCAAGAGATCCCAAAGATCAAGATCGGCGATGAGACAATTCCAAACGATTTATTCAAGGACATGTATTCATTGGATTTGAACAACATTCAGATTGGATGGAACATGTCCACATTGCCGCAGCATAGATCAGGGCGCAAGCCTGATGATCTGGTTTTCAGTATCAAGCGTGTGGATCTATCAAATAGCAGAACCAATGCCGCCAAGCTCCGAATTGAAGACATGCAATTGCAGATGGTGCCGGCTTCTGGTGATCGGCGGAAGCGATCGCTTAACTCCGCGCTCATGCCTGAATTGGTGTTCAATGTGGCATATTCTTCGAAAGAAACGGAGATTCTGCTGGCCCTCCAGGCCGCTGGGAAGTCGCTCGACATTCGAGCGACGTCTGACTTCATCCTCCCAGCCACTATGATACGGGATTCAATCGCTTCTGCTAGCCAGATTATACGTGACGCGGATGCTGTCTTGGTTGCGAAGCCAAACGTCGAAAGCAACAAACAGCGTTCTATCTTTGGAAACAAGCGTCTACGCTCCGTACTAGTGGACGTTGACTTTGCGGGAGCTATTCTGTCTCTTCAGAGCAAATCCACCGATGATCGACGGACATTCCTGACTGCATCTTGGGCGGGAAGTCGCCCACCGGAAGCCAAGTATGGGCAGTACGTCCAAGGAGATGCAGCCACCACTGCGACCCTCAGAGCCCCTGGGGTGGCGGTCAAAGTTCAATTTGAGGACAATGGCAAGGATGTGTCCGCATTGAACGCAGAATTAAAGATTGATGCCTCGACAAATGTCCTATACCCGTCGCTTGTCCCTGTAATAAAGCAGATGACCGCCACCATCAAGGAGGTCATGGAAGGCCACGACAGGCCAAGGAGACCATCCACTTCCGCCATGTTACAGCCGCAGAAACTAATGCAGGAGGCACCGTTTGACGCGAAAGATGCGGCCTCAATTCTTGGCCGCTGCAAGGTGAATGTCGGGGTTTTGATTCGCAAACAGGAGTTTAGCCTGAGCTGCCAGCCCATCGCTAGAGTAGCGGCCACAGCAGGCTTCGAGAGTGTCTACATAACGGTCAACACGGTGCAGTCCGATGAGCAGGGAAGATTCTTGGCGGTCCTGGTAGCTTTCGATTCCTTGCAGGCATCAGTCAAGCATGTGTACTCAAACGAGTCGACTGCCAGCTTTGACGTAAAGTCCATCGTCATGTCTCTCATGAATAGCAAACATCTGAGCAGTTCGAAAGGCATTTCGGTTGTGTTTCGAGTCAGTCCGATGCAAGTGATGCTTAACGCAAAGCAAGTTCAAGACCTCCTGCTCTTCCGTGAAATCTGGGTTCCTTCCAACGAAGACACGAATACCGGGAGGACATTTCAGCCGGAGTCCAATGAGCCTCAGGCTTACATCGTTCAGCGTTACCAACAAGTGGCAGCAGCGCCAGCATTCCCGTGGAACAGTGCGGTTGCGATAGAGAAGCTAGAGATTCAGCTGGATCTGGGCTCTACGCTTGGAAAGGCACAGTTCGCTGTCAACGATTTGTGGCTGTCGTCGAGGAAGTCCTCCGATCGAGAACAGTCACTCAGCATTGGTTTCAAATCTACTGAGATAGAAAGTAAAGGCCGGATGAGCGGGTCGGTCCAGCTCCAATCATTGAAGATTCGCACATCCATTCAATGGCCAGACGAGAAGCCCGATGTGCACTCTGTTCCACTCATTCAGGCCTCCATCTCTTTCCACCAGCTACAAGCCAAAATCTCCTTCGATTATCAACCGTTCCTGGTCGCCAATATCTCAATGTTCGACTTCCTGATGTACAATGTCCGAGGCGCCAATGGTGCGCCTAAACAGCGACTCTTCAGCATTCTGGAAGGAGATAAAGTGCAAGTATTCTGTACTAGCTTGACTGCATCGCAATGTCTGGCGCTGATCCAAGGCTGGCAGCGGCTGGCCCAAGACAAACAAGCAGCGTACGAAGGATCACTGCGCGAAGTTGAGAGATACCTGCGCAGGAGGACATCGGTGTCTACGGAGAAAATGGAATCCCAAGCTAAGGAGTTGGCCAAGAAGGCGGAAGACACCAACGCTGAGAAAGCGCCTATATCTCTCAACACCGGCGTGGTTGTAAGCATCACTGACGTCAATCTCGGTGTTTTCCCGAGCTCTTTCTTCGATAACCAGATTTTCAAACTGGAGGCACACGATGCGCAGGCACGGTTCTATGTCTCGCTCAAGGAGGGGAAGATACACAGTGCGCTTGGGCTCACGCTGGGGCAGTTGCGTGTCGCTCTTTCGGCGGTTAACCGTCCCACATCTACGGACATTGAGGATCTTCTAGTCAATGAGATAGTCAGTCGCGCCATAGGGTCTCGCGGGGGAACGATCCTCAAGGTGCCTCGACTTGTGGCTAGTATGGAGACTTGGCAGACCCCGGGCCTCTCGCAGATAGAGTACATCTTCCGCAGTACTTTCGAAGGCAAGGTGGATGTCGGATGGAACTATTCGCGCATCAGTTTCATTCGGGACATGTGGGAACGCCATTCCCGTGCCTTGGCGTCTCGACTCGGCAAGCCGCTGCAGCCGTCAGCGGTTCGCATCACTCGAGGACCAGGGCCGGACGGAGACGGGGCTAAGCAAGAGGAGAAGATTACAGCGGTGGTCAATGTACCCCAGTCCAAGTACACATATACGGCCTTGGAACCACCAGTGATCGAAACGCCGCAGCTACGGGATATGGGCGAGGCCACCCCACCGTTGGAGTGGATTGGGCTTCAACGGGACAAGCTGCCCAACATCACGCATCAGATCGTTATTGTGACGTTGTTGGAGATTGCAAAAGAAGTGGAGGATGCATACTCGAAGATTTTGGGATCATCATAAGCATTGTTCCTTCCACAAGTCCATTGTTGCGTGTATACGACGTTGTCTGGTGCTTGACAAGCATACATGATACCTCGTCGCAGGCAGTTTAGAGTGGGTACTCTTACATGCTTTCTGGGAGTCTTGGAGTTCTTGAAATTGTTCTTGAGTCTTTGATAGTCTACCTGCACTGTGCATAATTTCTAATGCTGTATATAGTTAAACAACTTATCAATAATGATACATTGACCTGCATGAATCTGCTACATTTCAGATGATATGTAAGGCAGGTAATTGTCATGACGGGAGCTTCTTAATTCCTAACTCCGCGTCTGATAAATTAAGCGGTGAGGTGGAGAAAAGATCCTGCTGACAAGCTCTCATTGGCCGCTTAAGATCTCCTTCCTGAAAAATTTTCATGCTTTTCTTTCCCACCTCAAGCGAGCTAACTATTTTCAGTAAGCGGGGTACCTTTAGCTTGCATCTCGAAACGAGTAACAGGTATCGACAGAGCAAAGTGGGCTGATGAGGCGTGGTAAGGTAATTCCGATACAGTCACTGTGGGAGAAAAACAGTGATGGGGAAATAATCATGATATCAGACTCAACGCCACTTCGATGCCCTCTACGAGAGGACAGAAGCTCTGATGAAGCTGTAAAGCTATAGCTGGTAGCTAGACGAGTCACAATGTGACTCAAATGAAGGGAAGAACCACGGTGGAAGAGGCTTGGAGCTTTGGCACTCGCTGCGCTCATAGGTCATCCATGAGAGAAGGAAGCATCAACTGGCAATCCCTCTTAGTCTGGTACCTCTAGTCAGTCATTGAATGAATGCGAATTTGCCATCATCCATGGCTGGGTTGATGATTGCTAAGCTTGAGAATAATAATGCTACATTGTACAGAGCAGTCAGTGATCAACCTTCAGGGGATTGTAGGCTGTAAGACCATAGGAAAAATCCGAGGGGCAATAATGCCTTAATAATGGCAGGGCAACTGTAGGTAAAAAACGCACATCCCAGATTTCAAAACCAGAGAGGGTGGAAAAAAAGAGTTCTCCTGCACAAATAATATTGCACCGTCCCCACCCGCCGCCCTTCCTCGCTTTCCCTCCCTCTTTTTCCCCTCTTCCCACCACCACCACCCTTCAACTTCCCTTTTTTCCCACCTCAGCCCGCTTCTTGAGCAGCGCACATAGGTCCTTCACGTCCTATTCAATTTTTGTTGTCAGGTCGAGCTAGTCCTCGATCCTGATCATCTGTGTGTCGTTTGTTCTTGGCTTTTGATTTTCTTTTTCTTTTCCTCTACCTTTTTACCTTGTCTCACAACCCCGCCTCTACGGCTTGTTGAAAAGAAAAATCCGTCAAAATGGTTAAGTAGGTTGTCACTGTTCCTTAAGCATACTCGAGTCTCGAGCATTGAAGTCTATATTCGGGATGGGATAGAATAAAGCTTGCTAACATGCTGTTCATAGCTTCACTATCGAAGAGGTCCGTTGATCCCCGCGCCGGGTTTGCCAAGCCCACTCTTGAGAGAGAGCAAGAAGAGCAGAACAGAGTTACGAGATGAAGGACAAACAAAACTAACCATGAGCAGATCCGGTCCCTCATGGACCGTCCGGCCAACATCCGGAACATGTCCGTCATTGCTCACGGTACGTAGCTTCGCGGAGAGGAAAGGGAGACAGGATTTTCTTGATTACAAATACTAAGAAATATTGGGATTATAGTCGATCACGGAAAGTCGACTCTGACCGACTCCCTGGTCCAGCGTGCCGGTATCATCTCGGCTGCTAAGGCCGGTGAAGGCCGTTACATGGACACTCGTCCCGATGAGCAGGACCGTGGTATTACCATCAAGTCCACTGCCATCTCCCTGTATGCCAAGTTCCCCGATCCGGAGGATCTGAAGGAAATCCCCCAGAAGGTCGATGGTGCCGAGTTCTTGGTCAACTTGATCGATTCCCCCGGTCACGTTGATTTCTCCTCTGAGGTCACTGCCGCTCTCCGTGTCACTGACGGTGCCCTGGTCGTCGTCGACTGTGTTGAGGGTGTCTGTGTCCAGACCGAGACTGTCTTGCGTCAGGCCCTGACCGAGCGTATCAAGCCTGTCCTGATCATCAACAAGGTCGACCGTGCTCTGCTCGAACTTCAGGTTACCAAGGAGGATCTGTTCCAGTCCTTCTCTCGTACCATTGAGTCCGTCAACGTCATCATCTCCACCTACCATGACAAGGCTCTTGGTGATGTCCAGATCTACCCCGACCGCGGTACCGTTGCTTTCGGTTCCGGTCTCCACGGATGGGCTTTCACCGTCCGCCAGTTCGCCGTCAAGTACGCCAAGAAGTTCGGTGTTGACCGTAAGAAGATGCTTGAGCGTCTCTGGGTGAGTTGAACCATTTCCCCAAAAGCACAACAGAACCAGCTAGCTAACACGTTTCATAGGGTGACAACTACTTCAACCCCAAGACCAAGAAGTGGACCAAGACCGGTGAACCCGATCAGCGTGCTTTCAACATGTTCATCTTGGACCCCATCTTCAAGATCTTCGCGGCTGTCACCAACGACAAGACAGAGGAGATCAACACCCTCCTTGAGAAGCTCGAGATCAAGCTTGCCAGCGACGAGAAGGACCTTAAGGCCAAGGCTCTGCTCAAGGTCGTTATGCGCAAGTTCCTGCCCGCCGCTGATGCCATGTTGGAGATGATCTGTATCCACTTGCCCTCTCCCGTCACTGCCCAGAAGTACCGTATGGAGACTCTGTACGAGGGTCCCCAGGACGACGAGTGCGCTATTGGTATCCGTGACTGTGACCCCAAGGCTCCTCTCATGCTTTACGTCTCCAAGATGGTTCCCACCTCTGACAAGGGTCGTTTCTACGCCTTTGGCCGTGTCTTCTCCGGTACTGTCAAGTCAGGTCTTAAGGTCCGCATTCAGGGTCCTAACTACATCCCTGGCAAGAAGGAGGATCTCTTCATTAAGAGCATCCAGCGTACCATTCTGATGATGGGTCGTTTCGTTGAGCCCATCGAAGATGTTCCTTCTGGTAACATCGTTGGTCTGGTTGGTGTCGACCAGTTCCTGCTCAAGTCTGGTACCCTCACCACCTCCGAGACCGCCCACAACCTCAAGGTCATGAAGTTCTCCGTCTCTCCTGTCGTCCAGCGTGGTGTTGAGGTCAAGAACGCCCAGGATCTGCCCAAGCTGGTCGAAGGTCTCAAGCGTCTGTCCAAGTCTGACCCTTGTGTCCTGACTCTGATCAACGAGTCTGGTCAGCACATTGTTGCCGGTGCCGGTGAGCTGCACCTTGAAATTTGCTTGAAGGATCTCGAGGAGGACCACGCCGGTGTCCCTCTCCGTATCTCGGACCCTGTCGTCTCCTACCGTGAGACCGTCGCCGGCGAGTCCAGCATGACTGCCCTGTCCAAGTCTCCCAACAAGCACAACCGTCTCTACGTCACTGCTCAGCCCCTCGGCGAGGAGGTCTCCCTCGCCATCGAGGCCGGCAAGATCAACCCCCGTGACGATTTCAAGGCCCGTGCCCGTGTCCTCGCTGACGACTTCGGCTGGGATGTTACCGATGCCCGTAAGATTTGGTGCTTCGGTCCCGACACCACCGGTGCCAACTTGCTGGTTGACCAGACCAAGGCCGTCCAGTACCTCAACGAAATCAAGGACTCTTTCGTCTCTGGTTTCCAGTGGGCCACCCGTGAGGGTCCCATTGCTGAGGAGCCTATGCGCTCTATCCGCTTCAACATCCTTGATGTGACCCTGCACGCTGATGCCATCCACCGTGGTGGTGGTCAGATCATCCCCACTGCTCGTCGTGTCCTGTACGCCGCTACCCTGCTTGCCGACCCTGGTCTCCTGGAGCCCATCTTCAACGTCGAAATCCAGGTTCCCGAGCAGGCCATGGGTGGTATCTACGGTGTCCTCACCCGCCGTCGTGGTCACGTCTACACCGAGGAGCAGCGTCCTGGTACCCCTCTGTTCAATGTCAAGGCTTACCTGCCTGTCAACGAGTCCTTCGGTTTCAACGCCGATCTGCGCCAGGCCACCGGTGGTCAGGCCTTCCCTCAGTCCGTCTTCGACCACTGGTCTATCCTTCCCGGTGGCTCTCCTCTTGACCCCACCACCAAGCCTGGTCAGACAGTTGCTGAGATGCGTAAGCGCAAGGGTCTCAAGGAGCAGGTCCCTGGTTACGACAACGTAAGTTTCTCGTTCACTCTGATTTCAGTTGAATGCGTTGCTAACACCTTCACAGTACTACGACAAGCTGTAAAAATGTTCCATACCCGCCTGATATGTTTTCAGTCAGTCATGGCTGCAAATATATGTTTATGAGATTGACGAACCCTCTACATTGTCTATGAAAAGACAAGGAAAATTCAATGAGCAAAATTTCAAAACGAGACACAACACGGGCTTGGTTCATGTCGTATGTGGATTTTCGAATACCTAGAGAAGTAGAATCCAGGGGTGCGCGTGCATTCGCTATGGCTTCCTATAATCTATTTGTTACGTTTATGACTGCGAGGGCTCTTTAAATAGTTTACTTGCTGTTCTTTGCTTGGACATGAAAAATTTCATTCAGTAGTTCAATACTTGCTTTCATTATCGTAGATTCTTCCGTACCTCCATAGAATCTCGATACTTTGTCACCTGGAGATAGATGGGTTGACTGTCGAGCTGACTTGCAGAAAATCCAATGGCCTCGATGTCAATCACGTGACTCCACCGTCATCCGCGTCGTTCGCGTTTCCCCAGCTTCGGGGCGCAAAGCTCTGTCCCACACCCCTCATCTTTTACCTCGCACGATGGCCTAAATTGACCTCTCGATGTTGCTGGAGGCCTAATATCTCGACCCCTTGTATCCAATCGGAAACGTTCGACGACACCAATTAGATTCGTTTTCGAACGCACATAAGCTACATTCGCACCCGTGCTCGAAAATTGCCGGAGTGTCCTCTCACTATCTGCTCGCATTCCTACAAGAAGAAGTCAGCTCGCGTTTCGGCCGAACATGCAGCTCACCGAAGACGAGGCGACCGAGGTGAAGAAATGGGTGGTGAAGAAGTTGGAAGACATGTACGTTAACTCGGTCAAAGCGCACATGCATACCATTGCATAAATCTCCCTGGACTCGAAAACGCTGACCACGATTGGCATCGTTTAATTACAGATCAGATGCTGATTCGGATGTGCTTGCGGACTACGTACTTGCGCTTATTCGGTCAGATGCTCCCGATGACGAGATCAGGAAGGCGTCGGTGGAAAATTTGGAGGACTTTTTAAGAGAGCGTGAGTGTTGTCATTCTTGGTGTGTTCGCACACAGAGCTCTCCTTGCTGAACTGTTACTGCTTTTAGATACCACGCAATTTGTCGATGAGCTGTTCGCCACCTTTGGCCCGAAGCAGCAGCCTCCGCCGGCCGTCTCGCACCCTCAGACCCAGCCCCCGCTCACCCATGATCTGCCACAGCCGGTGTCCCTCCCTCAGCAAGCGTTCCCGTACAATGTGCCCTCCGGTCCTTCTACAGGTGCTTACGGACCGCCAATGGGCGGCGCACCCCCGTCGCACACAGGTCCTGACGGCTCGAACTTCAACCGCAAGCGTACCTACCACGAGGGCTTCCAGACAGAGCAGGAACGTGAAGATGTGCCTCACAATCGGACCTTCAAGACACCTCGTCGAGGGCGCGGAGGCGGCCGTGGGGACTGGATGGGGCGCGATGGTCGGGCACCCCAGGGTGCGCCTGGTCCCTTCCCTCCTGCTGGCGCTGGGTTCCCGGTCATGCCACCATCGTTCCCGGCGTTCGATCAAAATGACCCGATGGCGGCGATGATGGCCCTACAGAGCATGGGATTTCCTCAGATGCCCGGCATGCCTCCAATGCCGATGGCGGCTCAAGGTGGTGCTGGTCATCCCCAGGAGCAAATGATGGCCAAGTCATCTGAGCGGTGCCCGTTCTACGAGACGCAAGGCATCTGCTACCTTGGAGCTGCCTGCCCGTATCAGCATGATACCGGTCCCACGGCAAAGGACGACGGTAAGCCATCAGCATCTTGCGCTCCGAGCCGACTATTGCTAATCAGCGATCCTACAGAATATGATCCTAAATCAGCTAATATCATGGTGGACTTTCAAAGAAGAGACGGAGGCCCGATGCGCGGCAGTGACCGAGGTCGTGGCCGTGGCCGCGGTGGCGATAGAGGCGGCTTTGGAGGCCGAGGGCGTCGGTCTGAGTTCTCTGCCGCTGGTCCCAACGACGATCCCTCAATCAAGACGATTGTTGTGGAGCAAATTCCTGATGACAAGCTCGACGAGGCAACGGTGCGGGAGTTCTTTGCCCAATACGGCGAGATCGCTGAGATCTCGTTACAACCGCACAGGAAACTGGCCTTGATCACGTACGATAGCCACGCAGCAGCCAAGCGGGCATGGTCCAGTCCCAAGGTCATCTTTGACAATCGCTTCGTCAAGGTTTACTGGCATAAGCCCAAAGCCGAGAGAAACGGTGACCAACGACCCGCGGGAGACGCAATGGACGTAAGCCCCGCCTTCGATCCTCAAGAATTCCAAAGGCAGCAGGAAGAAGCGCAGAAGGCGTACGAAGAGAAAATGCGCAAGCGGAAGGAGACCGAAGAGGCCAAGCAGAAGCTCGAGAAACAGCGAGAAGAACTCCTCAAGAAGCAGCAGGAGGAGAAGGAGCGGCTCTTACAGAAACTTGGCGCCAGCGCGACAAGCAACGGCACTACCACCGATGGCGAAGCTCCGCACTCCCCTGCCGACGAAAACGCAAGCGAGCAGACGAAGCAGCTCCGCGCGCAGCTGGCCGCTCTCGAGGCCGAAGCCAAGACCCTTGGAATCGACCCCAACGCTTCGGAAGCAGGCGCGTCGCCGTTTTCCTACCGTGGTCGGGGACGAGGATATGCAGGCTCTCGGGGAGGCTTCGCCCCACGTGCTCGCGGGTACGCTCCTCCATACCGCGGCAGCTTCCGTGGGCGAGGAGCAGCCAGTGGCCGCGGCGGTGTTCTCCGTCTGGACAACCGGCCGAAGAGAATCGCTGTCTCCGGTGTAGAATTGAATACGGAAAAGGATGAAGCGCTGAGACAGTTCCTCATTGTAAGCATTCCTTTCCCTTCCCTGACCTCACCAGCATCGTACACCGTATAATTACTGACACTGCATTCCCAGGGCGTCGGCGAGTACGAGTCCATCGAACCGCACCCGGAACAGCCAAGCACTCTCGTCGTGGCCTTCAAGGAGCGCTACCAGGCCGAGAAATTCATGCACGGGCCGTGGAACATCCCATCCGTCGGAGAGGTCCAGCTCAGCTGGGTCCCCAACCCTCCCATCAGTGTCTCTACGCCTGCTAAGACCTCAGGCCCGGGCTCGGATACTAAGCCGGCTTCGGACGAAGATACGGTCATGGAGTCTACGGCGGGTTCGTCGCTGCCTGCGGACCAGCTCAATGCTCGCAAGGATGGAAACCACGACGTGGATTACGACGTTGCGGAGATGGATGATAGCTGGGGTGTGGAGTAGACGATCATTGACACTTACACTTTTGAGCATCATGTATGGATATTATGGTTGGCGTCATGTTGTGATTTAGAAAAAGGAAGTTAGATCTTTGCTTATTTCCGCAGAGAACACCGTGTGTATCTCAGTGTCATCAGACCTGCGTTCAGGTGTATTTACAGCCTTGAACACTGTACATTGTCAGAAGTTCCACTAAAACGAAGGCACACAAGCCTCAATGTAAATCCTGAGGAATCAGTTCGACGAGATATCCATCCTGCAACACGTAAGTTTTAAGTTTCGAATGTCACAACACATTGCTTGATTCCTAGAAGGGCAATGAGCTTACCGGATCAGCGACATAAGCAATCTGATCAAACAGCCTCTGATAATTCGGATGAATCTCGCCCACGCCGACTCCCCTTTCCTCCTCCCACGAACTCAACGGCACACTCTCTCGCGAACTATTACCCAACTCCTTGATGATTGGGACACCTTCCTTCCTAAGCCTCTCCAATGTGCCCGCAACATCCGGGACCGTGAATCCAAGGTGTCCGAAGCCGAGATGCGGCGGCGTATTGCCAGTGGACATGTTGAAGCCGCCCTCGGCGTCTGCTTTTTCTGTCCCGTGGACATGGTACAGTTCCAGCAATCCTGGAGTCTGCGTGAGGACGGGAGGGTTGGCGACTCGGGCAGACCAGGAGGGCAGGTCGGCTCGGTCTTCGGGTGTGGGAGGGTAGCCTAGGTAGTATAGTGTGAAGGGGCCGGCATTCATGGTGAAGACTGTGCGCATGCCCATGAGCTTGATGTAAAAGTGAAGCGAGCGCTGCGGGTTGCGAACGCGGAGCATGAAGTGATTCAGTTTGTAGCCAGCCGTGGGGCTGTGTTCCGGGAGCGGGGGGGTCATTGTTGTGGCCGCCGGGGAGAAAGACGCCTGGATCAAAGGGAGAAGAGGATGAAGGTGCAGATGAATTTGAGGAGTTTGAGTCTTGGTCTGCACTCATCTTGGTTGCTGGATTGGTGTTAAAGCGTGTCACCAGATGAAGAGGAATGGGAAGTATTCCGAAATGCGGGGTGATAAACAATAGACAAGATAATAGGGGTATGATTCCCCCGAAATCAGGAAAGATGCACAGTTGTAAGACTTCAGCTTTTGAAGGTTATGAGTGGTGACATATATATTTATCCAAGAAAGTTAGTTAGAGCAACGCGGGCCAGCGCTAGATATCTCAGTCGCAGATTGCTGGTCTTATTGCGGACATGCACCAATGCCGAGGATGCTCTATATCGATCACAAATGTGTCCATGGCCCGCAATGGGCGATAATATTGTACAGCCTCAAGCAAGCGTCCCTGCCTCTTGAGAATTTGTGGTGATGTAGCGCAAAAGCGCCCAATAGATAGCTTGCCCCTGGATTAACTTGAAGGGCCCCGATCAAATTCTCGATAGATGGCCAAATTTTGAGATATAGCGGACTTGTGTGATGATGCAATGCTATAGGTCCAAAAAATTCGCACTGGGAAGTGCTCCAAGAATGATGCAATGCAAAATAGAATAGTGATGATTTCAAGGAGGCGCCTCGAAAGGAAAGCAGTGAAAAAAAATCATGATGGGACAACGGTCTCCTCAGTGGGAAAGAGCAACGGAGGTCATGCGAAAACTCAACCCACAAAATCAACGGTGTATAGGTTTCCTTTCGTCATCGCTGTCGCTATCTTCCATCTGATCGAGCATGCGATCAATCTCGTCCCCTGCTTGCGCTTCCAAATAGCGAGTTTGACCTGCACGACGATGATCTTCCCCAGCTGCCTGAGAGCCTTGCGTTTGACTCTGGTTGGTACTGGATCCTGTACTTAGTGATGTTTGGCTGACGTGCGAAGTACTTTGTTGTCTCTGGGAACTCGGGTGGTAAGCTGAATTACCAGGACTGGACATGAACAATAAGGTTTCAATTGCGTCTTGTTCCATTGATGCATTTTGCAAATGCGTTGACTGCCTCGACAGGCCGTTATACGGCGTGGATGTCGGCTGACATAACGATTGGAGGGGAGGAGTTCCCGGAACGAGGATCTTCTGCGAACCATCAGTAGTTCCATGCTGAGGACGATGCTGCCTGTCATCAAATGATGAGGCGTGGCGTAAAGGTGCAAGTGCTTGGTTCGGATTCGGCCGCCTGCGGCGGGAGCCGCTACCACTTGGAAGGATATCTGCGGGAGGTGCGAGTCTCGGTGTTGCCGACATTCTTTTAGAAGATATGGGTGATTTTTTTGATGGCGACGCAGCGGATAGATCGTCTGACCGCGCTGCAGGGGAGAGCCGTGCGTTTGAAGGGAAGAGATTGGACTGGATCGGCAGATCTGGCGCGGAGACCGGAGAAGCGTCTGGAGAGTCCTTGTCTTGCAGGCGCGAACCATCAGCCCCCTCAGCGTATGGCGGTCTTTTGACAATGACTGGCGGAGTGGAGGAGCTTTCTTGTAGTAGATTCGATGGCAGTTTGGCCTGCGCGTCAAGAGATTGCCTGCTTTTCTCTATCTTGGCTGCGGCGTATGACAAACGAGTACGAAGGTGAACGGACAACTGAGTTTATGATATCAGCACCATCAGGTCAAGGCAGAATATTGCATTACAAGGCCAATTTACCGCAGCGATCTTACTTCCACGTGAGCGCCAGCCAATACTCTCAGCTGGATGCCTCTCCGTGCTAATCGTTCCGGGGCTAGGAGGAGGTGCTACTGATGTGTCCGAGGGCTTAATTTCTCCCGTTGCGGTTCTTTTGTGACTGCAGGCTAACTGAGGCGAGCGCTGAGTCCCTGAAATTGATGCAACGTCATGTTCCTGCCCGCTGGAAAGGTTATGCGAGGAAAGACCTCGAGTCAAGTTATTCCCTTGCGCGCTCAATGAGGCCTGCGATCGTGCAGTGCTTTCTCCGGGGAGAGTCCCCATTTCGGGCAATTGACTCCTGAATGCATGAAAAGAATCGAGATTGCTTCCTGACGCAACCAGCTCGGCTCGAGCCACTGGGGACTGCGGTGTTAGAGCCGGAGTATGATTTGAGGTTTGCTTAGCAACGTCGTGAGCTTTGTCGGGAACTTTGTCGCTTTCGGAGACAGAGTGATGGTTCTCGCCAGCAGCAGATAAGCCGTCATTTGGATAGGTCAGATGCGCCCGTGAAGGCTCAGTAAACGGCATGTCAACATGCGAGCGCCCACTCATAGCGGCCAAGCGGTAGCTAACAATGCGATTGTCTGAGCTGCAACCTCCCACTGCCCCAGCCCCGACGAGACCTGCCTTGGAAGTCTTAATTTCGAGCCCAGATTAGAATCCAAATATCCGGAATCCGTCAAGAAGAGTTATGCGACAGACGGACAATTTCCAGTACCAGCCAGGATGATCACCAACCTCAAGTGGCACGAGTGACGGTATCACCGCCCGCGACGGAGAGCTAGGTTGGCGTGAATGCAGCAAAGCGGTTGCGGAAGTGGAAAAGCAGACAGGATGAAGAGTGATTGGCTCCGACAGGTCTTCAATCGGAAGAATTTCTTAAATTCGCTGCAAGGAGGTACTCCTAAAGTCTGCAGCTCTACTCGATACACGCGCGAGGCGTGATTGCGAGATGCGACAGCACCAGGCGGCGACGGGATCAACCATTCAACTGTCAACAACTTCCGTCCCCACACTGCGTCACGTCCCGATAAGAGACGAATAGTTATAAGTCCGTCAACAGTCAAGGGACATTGATGCCGGAAGCATACGGTATATATGCTCTTCACACATAAGATTAAAAAGCAACAATTGACGCCTTACTCTTTCTTGATCATGAAATCGATTTGGGGATCATCGAGAGGACGCGTCTCGCGCCATGATCACGTGCCGCCTTTCCACTCTAGTGCCTTTCCAGGAGAAACTAGAGGACAGAAGCAAATGCAATAGGCTCAATGCGCTGAATCAGAAGATCTACTGTATTGACTGTTATATGCAAAAGACATCTGTAGATATGTAGAAGAATAGATATCCTGATCGAAGGTTGATTCAAACAACGCCATCCAATGCAATATGTACGTGGATACTGCATGGACAGTACCACTTAAGAGACTTTTGACAACCGAACAAACACGTGGGATATTGTAAGAGAAGGGACACGGTAACAAAAGCAGAGCTGATATCACTTGCGCTTCTTGCCTCCTCCACCTTCTGCATCTTGGTTCTTCCGCTTCCTCCCTTCCCGTCGCCAATATTCGTCACGCTCCCGCTTCTCCCGCTCCGCTTTCTTTTCAAGACTCTCCGCGACCTTGGCGCGGTGCACCTTACGACGCTCCTCTTTCTTCGCGGCTCGTTTGGCCTCCTTCTCATTCCGCAGAGTTGTGAGTTTCTGCATAAGGTCTCGCGCCTTCTTCTCCTCTCCGCCAAGCACCACCGCGCGTTTCTGCATGTAGGTCTTGTCCTTGTGTGGCTTCATCCGGGTGATCTGGGATTTGAAAGGGAGGTCTGCGGCCAGCTGCTTTGGCACGCGAAGAGGGTTGAAATGACGAGTAGGCCGCTCGATCGGGCGATAGGCTGAGTCTTTGTTC
This sequence comes from Aspergillus hiratsukae, assembly GCA_014281905.1. NCBI lineage: Eukaryota > Fungi > Ascomycota > Eurotiomycetes > Eurotiales > Aspergillaceae > Aspergillus > Aspergillus hiratsukae. The sequence goes on from JACBAD010001942.1 coordinate 26,344, forward strand.
TGCGGAGTGGGGATACCCTTCTCCCGACGCACCTCACCGGTCAGGCGCATACCCAGCCATCCGCTATCGCCTGAACCTTCCTCGTCCAAGTCGAGCAGGTTCGTCACCGGGTTGTAGAAGCGGTGTGGCTTGATCGGGTACCATGCACGCAGGAAGACGATGTCGCTCATTAGGATCTTATCCTCGAAAGTGGCACGGAAGCATCCTTCGGGTTTGCTGAGGGCTCGCTTGATCTGACCACGGACGCCGGAGACGGTTCGGATCGAAGCACCCTCGAACTTGGCAATTTCAATCGACGAGTTGAACATGTCTCTGATGAAGGCGGTGTTCTTGAAGATCTTGTAAGGCACACCGGTAAGCTTCAACTTCTTGACGATCTCCGTGTGTTCATCCACACTCAATACCACACCGGTGGCCGCAATGCGAAAGCCCGGCGTCTTGTTCGAGAGCGATTGTACACAGCTGAAACCTGTGTTCGGCGCGACAAGCGGTCCGTAGAACGTAGCAAAGCAATGCATGTGCTCAGGTGTGTATTTGAGCATGCGGTTTCGCGTTCGACTGTCGGATGTACTGTAGATGGGCAGGGTTTGAAAGCGACGCCAACCCAGGGAGAAAATCAGAGGATCATTGGTCTTCAAGATCTTCTTGTGCCAGCGGTGCCTCTTGATTCGGACCTGCACGTAACCGAATCGATCTTCCGTTGGGGCCAGGCCGCCAACAATCACTGGGAATCGAGGGTTGAACTTCGTGGCAAATTCACATGGCACCTTCTCGAGGACTATGCGGGCATAGGTTCCAGCTCTGAAGCCTTCCGCTCTGGCCCTTGAGGCAGGGTCAAGAGTTTCGAATTCAGCGCGGTTGATGTCCTGCTGCTTTTGCAACTTCGCCTTTTGCAGGTCGTACCATTGGTCCTCGCCGAATTCTTCTTCGCCTGCACCTGCCTGTCGCGCATTGTCTTTCGAGTTGGCAAAACCTTCGCGGTCTTCTTCCTCGAATCGAAGTCGAAGTTCTTCTTTCTTCTTCGCGTTGCGTTCACGCTCGGCCTCTAGGTCCACTGGGCCTTCCTCCTTCTTCGCGTCCTCTCCGTCTTCGTTATCGGAGAGTCCATTGAACACCTCGCCGGTCTCGAGATCCTCGAACTCGCCGTCTCCCTCGTCGTCTTCGTCAAAAGCATCATCGAGATCATCGTCGTCCACGTCGTCATCATCGTCATCCCCACCAGAGAGTTTAGCGGTAGCGAAACGGCTTCGCAGAGACTCAATCATATCGCTGTCTTGCCATTTTTGTTCCAGTTGCTCATAATCATATTCAGGAACAGCACGATAATCTGATTGTTCTTCCTTCTCCGCGTTGGTCTTCTTGAAGAAATCGTCTTCATCCTCTTCGTGATCTTCGGCTTCTTCCTCCTCGTCTTCGCCCCGCCATCTCTTCACCACATCTGCTGGGGTAATGGATTCGTCGTACATCATCCGTGAAAGGTCAGCGACACGGAACTTTGGTCGCTTGCCATGAAGAGCCTTGGCATTGGCGATCATGTTTTCTTTCCAACGAACCGCGCCGTCGTCGTCGTCCTCCACATCCTCCTCGTCAACGTCACTTTCGAGCTCTTGATCCTCAACAGACGAAATGGAACCCAGGTCAGAATCACTGTCGGCAAAGGCAAGATCTCCCTCTTCACGATGGGCACTGCCGTTCTGCCTTTCTTTGAAGTTCGCTTCAAAATCTGGTGGGGCAGAGACATCTTCCAGGTCGCCATCCTCCTCATCGCTGAGATCGTCGCCTTCTCCCTCCTCATCGATTTCTTCGTCTTCTCCACTTTCGAACCCTTCATCCTCATCTGACAGTTCCTGTTGATCATTCTCTCCTTCCACGACTCTCACTCTTCTCCTCTCTTTTCTGCCAACATCGTCGCCGTCATCATCGGCCTTTTCTAAAACCTCACCCCCGCTGAAAAGACGGACACCACCCTCTGCCTCACCGAGCAATTTGCGCTCGCCCTGCAGACCGACAACCAACTGCTCTCCCAGGCCGCGATCTTGATCGTCCTCATCCTCATCTCGTTCGAAATTCGATGTCTTGACGTCAATGTAAACGGCATCCTTATCGACCAAGACACCACCAACATCTGACATGGGAGCGAACAAAAGTTTCTGCTTCTCGCCTAGTCTGCGTTTGCTTGACCTGCCAGATGTCTTGGCAAGTTGCTGGTCCATGTACGGTGTCGGACACGGGTCTGGGAGAGCTTCAATGCCCGCAACTGTCAAGTCACCAACACCAGGAACGTGTACTCGTGCGCCTTGAGCGGGAAAATTCGTTCCCCTCAGATATCCATAGAGCGCGACGGTCCGGTCACACTTGGGATTTTCTTCAATCTGGGTTGGAGGTGTGATATCTAGAAACCGGTCCACAAGCGCGTAAGGGTGAGAGTTTCGCCAAACTAATGGTCGAGGATTCTTCATGACGGACAGAAAGCGGGAGAGATTATGAATTTCGCGGTCAGGATAGCGGCCGTTCACCACACCAGAGAGGTAGAAAAGCTTTGCGCCGTTGTACAGTTCGCTCCAGAAACGGTGCTTCAATCGCTTTTTCGCCGCGCGAAGGGTACTTTGCTTCTTGAAAAGATCCAGGTGCGTCAAAATGCCGAACACATTTCCAGGCATACCACTGGAGGCCAAGACATTCAGGAACTCCATGGTCTCCATCTCGAACCCATAATTTCCGTCGATCATCAGAAGAACAATGTCTGCGATTTTGGAGATATCGATCATGCTGGCAAGGGAGTCGGAAGGACATTCGATGATCGTGAGCCGTCGGCGTTTGGCCGTCACCACCGTCAAGGGCCCTTTGGGTGTACTAAGTGTCTGTTTCGTATAACGACGGATCAAGGACTTGATAAGAGTGGTTTTTCCAACCTGCGACAGTGCATGATTGTCAGAGACATCTTTTTAAAACATTTTTTGAAATCATCGAAAGAACTTACTCCTGGAGGTCCAACAACCGCAACGACAAGCGGGGGAGCCTCTTCGGGCAGGCGATCCACCAAAGGTACATGTAGCCTCTTCTCTTTGATCTAGATGGGTATGAATATCAGCGAACAAGTTCTGCGGAGAGAAGATGAGGTTGCAAGAATGCGTACATCGTGCGATCGCGCAGCCTGTCTGCCACCCTTTCCAGGATTCGAGAATGCGAACGCCTTTGGGTTAGAACCTGGAGAGTCAAGTACCATATCAGCATATTGTTTTCAGAAAGAAAAATGTCTAGCAAGACGTTGAGTCTGTATAACAAGCTTGTCAATCACTGAAACATACCAGTGTATTTCTTCTTCTCCTTTGCGGGCCGATGCGCCCTGTTCGATTGATCGTCCATCTTGGTATTTCGAGGTCTATGACCTCTAGGAAAAGTGATTTCCTATCGATGAAAAGATTTCACCGCAAAGCGAAGCAAGCCCGACGATATCTTCTTGACCTTCTATCAAGCTAGGCCCAAATTATTATTTCTTTTGCCGGCGCGGAATTTCTCCCCGCCGATATCTCAAAAAAGTTTTTGCTTGAGAGTTGTGGCTTCACCGCCTGAGGCAGAAGAACCATCGTCACCTGACCAGACATGCCGTTATCGGTCCCACTGCCCCCCGGTCATGAGCGATAAGGGCCCTGCCCTAGGATCCGGCCCGGGCGCCCGGCATATCTGGGGACGGGGACTCCTCAGTATGGAGTATCCATCTCGTAACCAAAAAGGCTGATAAACTTGGGGCAGTTCTGGGCTCTTGGGGTATGAGCGGGGCTTGACACCATGTGGGATGCGGCCCCCGCGTAGTGAAGCCGAATGGGCTCCCTATTAAAGCCAGAGGTTATCCGCTGGCGCAAACTGTCATTTGGCTTTGAATCGAGGTTATCACCCATTTTCAGCGAACTCATTTATAATGTCTACGTCTCGTCGGCCTCCACCAGCGTACACTGCCGCTAAGGATTCAGCAGTGTATGGCACGTCCCAAGTCTATAGGAATATCTCGGAGAGTGCTTCCAGCGACTCTGGGAGGATCCCCGAGACATCATTCACTGTCCGTCCCTGCTCTGGACAGGCCTGGGTGGTGCCAGCCGGACATATCTGTCGACTGACTACACCCAAAGGGCCCCAAGTGGGCGATCTCAACATTTGGAATGCGAATAATCCCCGAGAACGGCTTTGGGCCGCTCGCACGCGTCAAATCCACGCTTCCCACGTGTCGGTCGGTGACCGTCTGTGGTCAAACCTGCCATATCTACGGCCACTCGTCACCATAACTGGAGACTCCCTCAATGGTGGACAATTACATGAGGTTTTGGAAGTCAACGGCCAGCGGAAGGAGGGTGTTGGCTTTGGCACTTCACAGTGGGGTGGACGTGTGCATGATTTGCTTGGAACCAGATGCGATCCTTACGTCAATTTGCTTATGGGCGGAGAAACCTTTGACTTCCACTGCCACTCGAACCTGACGCGAGCGGTCATGCCTTATGGCCTGACTGAATTGGATGTACATGATGTACTTAACGTCTTTCAGGTAACCGGCCTGGATGAGCAAGGAAAGTACTTCATGGAGACTTCGCCAGCGAAGCCGGGAGAATACTTTGAGTTCTTTGCCGAAGTAGATGTGCTCTGCGCACTGTCGGCTTGCCCTGGAGGTATGCGTTCATGTTGAGTTCTGACTTGGGAACTGGATGCTAATAGGTCAACTGCAGGAGATCTCTCTCAATGGGGATGGGAGGAGAAGGGCGAGAAGATGGGAGCTACTACCCGCCCACTGGGTGTGGAGGTGTACAAGCTGGCTGATCCCAAGATACTGGATGGTTGGAAACAGCCTGAGAGCCCCAATTATAGGGGACTGCATGGGTTGCAGATGCCGCGGCGTGATAACGATGGGAGCGGCTATGTTGGTCTATAGTTGTGTCCATGGCAGACAGTGCCCATGGACAACCTTACAAATCTGCTACTGAGTAGGTAGACTGTCCAACTAGTTCCAATTCATAATACAGTGCTCCAACGTTGAGGAGTTATCTAAAATGATGTTCTAGGGCTGTACAGCACTGTGTATGTACACGTGACACGATTGCCCCGCCTTTTGTCAGCTCACCCATATCGTCATCGTGCTGACTCGCGCAGCCTTGCTTGTCACCTCACCTTGTCGTACATAGATCTCAGGTTGATTAATTTGGTGGCAGAATAGCGTCATCTGGATCACCTGCACAAGTGTAGACAGCCAGAAGAGAAGTCTTCTGCCTAAGTTAGGGGTCGCTTCCATCTGCAGTGTAGTAGTTGCGTGGTGGGGTGTAAACATTTATCTGCTTTCGCGCAATGACAACATCATAATTATTGCATCTCTATCGCTTTGTAACATATCACGCAGCCTTTCAAGAAATGTTCAGACTTAGGTAGATATGCCGCGAATCAACTCTTTTATTCGTAGTCTGAGTGCTCATTATTGTATGGTTCTGATGGCGTAAGTCCCGAGGCACGACTTTGGAAACAGTAGGTGGTTGCCTTTCCATAGTTTCCCCTCTCGAGCTGCTTCCTTATCAGAGCCCTTCCCTTCCTAGTCTGACCGCAGGCCATATAAACTGTCCCTCTCCCCCTCAAGTTACCCACCTGACCCATTCTGTTACTCTCATACCACCTTGCCTTTTGACCAGACTCTCGCAACGTCATTATTTCCGACTCTCGCAACAGTTACGAACTCACTGCCTCAATAACAACCCCATAGCGTCTTTGAAAATGCCTCCCTATATTGTCTGTTGCCCACCTTTTGACAAGTCTCACATCCACGGGGACTTTGACTGACCTGTATATTCTAGGTCACCCTGAAGCCAGATGCTCCGCACGAGGAGCTGGAGAAGTGAGGCCCTCTTGAATAGTCTACTCTCAGCCGCATATGCTTACGTCTGTCTCTTCCCACCTAGTGCAAAGAAGATGGCCCAGGAACAAGGGGGAACCATCAAGCACGAGTTCACTCTCATCAAGGCCTTCACGTATGGCATTGTTCTTTTGCACTGCAGAGTTCGAATTATACGGCTGACCATCAATCAGTGTCGAATTCCCAGAAGAGCATGTCGGTATCCTCGAGAGCAACCCACACCTCCATGTCGAGAAGGACCAAGAAATGAAGATCCAGTGATCCAAAGCACTGACCAGGGCTCTTGACTCTCTCTTCATCCGCCGTTCGTCCTCCATACAACGTGAACTTGGTGGATCCTAGTGATTCTCGGAGATTGATACCCTGTCTGAACGGCATAACCTCAGAGCTGGTCTCGGCTACAGTGACGTGTAGCTATATGTATGCGTTATAGATAGTCTACTATTGTACTTATGATGTGGTAATTCCTTTGTGACTCCGAATTATCTCGTTCCACAACCGAGATTGACTGCCAGCTGGTAAATGAACCACTAGAGCACGAAAAAGATGATCGTACAGTGAAAGGAAAAGGTTATTATTCACTGAATTCAGAGTATCAAGACAGAATCTAATAGTGAAACACCTGAGGCGTCCATGCCAGAGAGAGTTGCACTTGGTGGAGATAGAGGACAGTCCCGACTCCCGATGTATGAGTCTGGCGGATGGATATCACGTGGATATATCCATTTTCGGCAAAGACCCATTCTGACGGCGATCCGGAGTTAAGTGAAGTCATCGTCGGATATCAGTGACCTTGACTCAACCATTATTGTTGCTCAGCTGTGTTCATTATGGCTAGCATCCATGATGAAAGTCACAAGGATTCTTAGGGTATCGACTCTGAGATACAACCATCAACTGAAGGGTCAATGGCCTTCTCGCTCCATTTGCAAGGTGCGATGTTACTCGACATCACCATCTCAAGATCAACATGAGTTGGCCCTACATGAACCATTTGCACATGCCGCGAATGATGAAGTCGCACGTCTTGCGGCTAGCCGTCGATGCCCACTGACGCTTGCAGATCTACTCAAGTAAGCCACCGCGTATTCTTTTTGAGACACCTGATCATTTCTGACCATTCCGTCTCCCTTCAGGCACGGACGCCCACCTTTGTCCAAAGAGGCGCTACTCGCGTCTGCGAACTTCACACTATCCCTTCTACCTGCACGTCTGGCATCTCGTATACAAGCGTTACGAAACCTCCCATTCATTGTCGTTTCCAACCCACACGTCTCAAAGATCTATAACAATTACGTCCACTCCCTGTCGACTCTTCTGCCCTATCAGCAACGAAAGGTCACAACGCTGGAAGAGGAGAATAAGTTCGCAGATGTACTGGCGGACCTAGTGCACACACATACAAATACAATACCCATACTGGCACGCGGGTTTCTTGAATGCAGGAAATATATCAATCCAGCCGACGTGACTCGATTTCTAGACACGCATCTACGAGCGAGGATTGGCACCCGGCTTATAGCAGAGCAACATCTGGCCCTTCACTTCGCCTCGCAGCCAGTTAGTGATGTCAGTTCCAGAGCAAAGCAGTCGTCTGAGAACACTTCTCCGTCGAATTATATAGGTGTGATTGACACGGCCCTACAGCCGGCTCGCATTGTGAAGGTCTGCGAAGATTTCGTTGGGGAGATCTGCGAGCTCAAATATGGCGTGCGGCCGCGGCTAAAGATCGGGGGTCAACCGGATGCCACGTTTGCGCACGTACCCGTGCATGTCGAGTACATCCTCACCGAGCTGCTGAAGAATGCATTTCGAGCGGTGATTGAGTCAGGAAACGAGCGTGAGCCCATTGAAGTTACGATTGCTGCAGCGCCAGACGTTCCGATCCATCAGGCCCATGATGCATTTGGCAGAACGTCAAGAGCCCCGGGTATCTACCCTGATGCCGATGTTGGCTTCGAGATGGACACTGTGGTTGGTACGGCAGATGCCAATGAGTCAATTAAATTCTCAACACCGTCGTCGCAGAGTATAACCATTAGAATACGGGACAAGGGGGGTGGCATCCCCCGTGAGGTATTGCCCAACATCTGGTCCTATAGTTTCACTACGTTCTCCGATTCAAGCCTGCTAGACTCGGACAACGGGAATCTCGATGCTCTGAACACTCTCTCTGCCAGTGGAGGCCAGCTGAGCAGTATTGCTGGACTTGGGTATGGATTGCCGCTTAGCAGAGCGTACGCGGAATACTTTGGTGGCAGTATCGCTATTCAGAGTCTGTGGGGCTGGGGAACGGACGTTTATCTTACTCTTCAAGGAGTTGGCAAGATTGAGTAATCGTTGATCGATGTTCTGACCTCTTGCTTAGGCGCTCATTGCTGTGGTGAACGATGCCACGAGGCGCTTCAAAGACAATCTTACCTCATTCGTGTGCCACATACTGCCTGATCTGATTACATTGAATGAGAAATTCAGATGAAAGTTTCTTTTCCCGCTGGATGACAATGATGTCTCAATCCAGCATTGCCACTACAACCTCGGACCTGGCGATGATTGCCTCGCGAAAAGCTCGACGAAATCCATGATGAGTAGGTCGTCCTTCTCAACCTCTTGGAGAACCTTCGAGATCTCCTTTCCGTTAAACATTAGTCGCATGTTTTTGGTGAACTTCTCTTGTACCGCTCGAGCTGTGGCAGGATTTCGTACATGACCGGCCGGGTATTCTACCAGAACTTCGGGCAGCTCCGAGCCATCCTGCAGGTGAACTGTGAGCGCAGAGCCGATGCTCTTCTTATTTAGATCCAAATAGTCTCTCGTAAGCTGCTCGTCGACATGAATGAAGATCCTCTCTCGCAGAGACGCCAGCTCCTCGCTCCTGGCCCAGTAACTCTCGTCTCGATAGTCCCTCGCCTCCGGCGCTGAACCCTTCAGAAAGGCGAGCGCAATCACATACTGGATGCAATGATCACGATCGGCAGCATTATGCAGCGGGCCTCGCTTATTGATGATCGAATCCGCCGCTTGTGTCGTCCGAACCTCAACCCTGGCAATACATTCCGGTCCTAGCCCTCTCGCCCTCAGCTTACCCAGTTGCACAAGCGCCGCCTCAACAGCCGCAATCCCATGGCCCTCAACGGGCATCACCTTGAACAGAACATTCTGAATCGTCCACACCCCAAACGGCCTTGGCATCTCCAACCCATCCGCCCCAAACGTCCTCGCATAGAACCCAAACGGCACCGAACTCAGCGGCGTCAGCGCACCAGGCTGGCCAGCACGCACAAGCAGCGCCAGATGCACCGCGCGCATACACGCATCGCCCGCCGCCCAACCCTTCCGCGGGATCGTGTTCGCCCCCGTCCTGTACACCCTGCTCGGATGGCCGTCCATCCAGACATGCGACAGCGTCGCCTGCGTCTGCTCCTCGGTTAGTCCGAGGAGCCAGGCCACGACGGCGGCGGAGGCCAGCTTGACGAGGATGACGTGGTCGATGCCGAAGGCGTTGAAGGCGTTTCTGATCTGGTAGCAGCCTTGGATCTCGTATGCTTTGATGAGCGCGGTGAGCAGCGTGCGCATTGTGAGTGGGGGGCCTGTGTGCTTGTATCCCCCTGCTGCGGAGGCGCGACATAGCCAGTCTGCGACTGCGAGGATGGCGCCGAGGTTATCTATGCGTCGTTCGTTAGTGCTACTCAGTTCGATAGAGGGACAAGTCAAGCGTCAAGCTACCAGATGGATGTCCCCATTCTGCTCCGCCTAGCGCATCGTTGTGATCCAGGTACCGGATTAAAGTGCCCATATCGAATGCTCCCTTGACCGGGTCCAGGCGGAGGTTTGTCCCTGGCAGTCGGAAGCCATTCGGGACCTCTGTCCCTGGCATGGCGGGGCCAAGTAGTTTCTGGCACTCCTCGCTCGTGGAGAGTGTTTCGATGGCGCATCCCATGGCGTCTAGGAGAGCCACACGTGCAGCTGACCAGGCTTTTTCGTTGTCGATGGGGTAGTGGAATACATACTGGGTGATGTCGACTATGGGTTTGTCGTATGGGCAGGACATGGCGTTGGAAGAATCAATTACTCTCAGGTTGATTGAATTGAAAGAAAAGTAGCAATGATACTTGATTTAATGTATTGCCTCTTCATCAGCATTCTTGCTTGTATGCTAAACCATAGCGTGAGGTTGCATTGAAGGTATCACGTAAAGCCATTGACGCTCAAATGTGCCACAAGATAGTAGTACATGTCCAACATAATACATCCAATGTATAATCATAGCCATCACTTGCCAACACATCTCGAGATATAGACAAGCTTGACTGAAGCAAAATATACACGAAGCAGATGGCGGTAGCTCACCCAAAACAATAGAGCACAGTAAAAGCAAATATATACCAGCCAAAATGAGCAAAATTAAAATCCCCCAACACCTCTCACCCTTTGTATAGCACCAACAATCCCTTTAGCCCAACTGAAGCGCCCAGGGTCAACCCCAATAGAACCCTTGGGTATCTCACCAGTAACCGGATCATGCCAGCACCCGTCCTTAGTGCTCACGGCGCCATAAAGCGCCGTGTTCTGATTCTGGTTTATCTGCTCCAACCAGGCGCGGCATACAAGCGGCGAGTCGAGGAGGAGGTTCACTTCCTGGCTGTGGTAGAAGGATTGCGTGTCGAGGTTGCCGTTTCCTGAGTCGTCAGTACGGTTGCATGTGTGGGACCCTGTAGTACTCACCCTGTATAGCCACCTGCTCATCAATGATCATAAGTTTAACGTGGCAGCTTCGCTTCTTGTATTTATTGTGAATCGGTTTGGTTTGATCCTTGGCAACGTAATTGTATATCCGCAGTCGCGAGCGTTCTTCGTCCGTACGCAGGGAACGGTATAGTCGATTCGCGATCATCTCGTTCGTTCCGTTTTGGAAGGGAAGGAGTTGGCCTGCGTCGTTGTAGCCAAGGCACAGATGGCATGTGACAGTGACACCGCGACGGACTGCGTCGAGTAAGGCTTCCAGGATGGGCTCTGCGTTCATATTTGGAGTCTGGATGAAGATGGAGTGCTTCGCGTGTTTGAAGGCGGAGAGAAAGGCTGAGTTTTGTGGAGTGTAGGTGCTGGTATGGTTCGGCGCTGGCCTATTGTTAGCGGTTTTATTCTTTCTCAAGTACCAATGGAGAACTTGCCTCCCCAGGGTTCTCTGTTAACCAGGGCCATGGGAAATGGCCTGTGAGGTGGTAGAGTCACGTATGGTCGCATTGGAGGTTCCTGGTCGCTATCTGGGGCGTCGCCGGTCGTGTCTCGCTGGATTGTAGTATCTGAATGATTTTTAGCTTGAGGCCAATCCACAGGGGCAGGAAACATACTCAGATGACGAGTGACAGCTTGAGTTTTTGATTCTCCTCCTCGGGGACGAATCGTGTCGTTGACCCTTTGCGCGTCTTGCTGGATATCACAGTCATAATGAGGATCTTGCGTCGTGTGTTCAGGTAATGGAGAACGCAGGTCTTCATCAGATTCAGCCTGTGAATGCTGAGTAGAGAAGCTGGAAACGCCGGCGCTTGCTGCTGGAGAGGAAAGCATTGGAAGGGGCGTTTTGAGCGCCTTCCCCCAAGAGATCAGTGCGGTGTCATAGAACGAGTCCACAATGGGCCCTTCGACATGGATCAGCATCTCGAGGTTGTCGTTATCCTGAACATTGCTGCTCTGAAGCAAAGCAATCCTTCGATCAATGAGCATGAATTTGGCGTGGAAAGTTCCAAAGATAGGGCGGTGGTAGTTGGTGACTTGAAGGTCGATGTTGGGGATTTCTCTTGCAGGAGGCAGTCGCACTTTGCCATTTGGATCTGCATACTGCTTCTCACCGACGCTCAGGTGATTATCCCAGAGCTGTTGAGGACTTCCCCGGTCGTACAACACTTTTACAACCACTTTGCTCCCTCGCTCGCCCGCTCGTCTTGACAGCTCGCGAAAGGCGTTGGTAATAAGAGTCGATGCATCGGAGTAGATCCAGAAATTGGTCCCCAAGAATACCTCCTTTTCAGCTCGAGCGATACAGTTTGCCACATGCCGACACAGATCCGGCAACGGGGCCACGATGGTCAAGGGAACGACTCCGTGACTGCCCATCAGAGGCGGAGAGACGACTCCTGCCAGAGGGTTTTTGTCCAACGTACAGAGAGCGTCGTGGTATATCTTGATAATGCAAGTTAGAACTAGCCTCACCATATTCTCGAGGGGACATTCAATCTAACCTTGAGAAATAGAGTACTCGGTTTTGCTGTTCCCCAGTTCCCACATTCATACGCCCTCTGCAGATCATCTTGACGGTCATCGGTCGACTTCTTCGTTTCAACGAGCTTGTCCTTTGGCTTGTGCTCATGATACAGCTTATGAAACAACTTTGCCGGTGGTTGTCTTGGATCTTTCGCTAGTTCTGAGCTTACTGTCTTGTCATGGTGGCATAGTCGGTACACCTTATCCGAGATCATATCGCAGCAGGTATGGTTATCGCTCGTTGGCTGGCGCGCGATCCAAATGACCAAAGAACTCAGGCAGATCGAGAAAATTGCCCCAGAAAACTTCAAAACAGCTGCAAGAGTAGAGTCATAACGTTGGTCAGACAACTGGTGCGTCCGATGCATGTTCCTTTGAATGACGTATAGAAGGCTATGCTACAGAACTCACCTCAGCCGAACCATACTTGACGACTAAGAATAGACAGCATGATTCATCCTGACTCCGACACCCCTCGATATTAATATGTCCTGCCCCATCACCATCTTCATTCAGGGCATGACGAAAGCGCAGACCTTAACGCGGGCTCTCGGACGGGCCGACGTCATCGGCGCAGGCACCCCGGCAGCATATCCAGGAATATCTTCTATAAGACTTGCCAATAAGCCTAAATGATATTCTAATTTTACATGATTTGTCCGTTCAGTTTTGACCTGCTATTTTGGGGATCGCCAGTCAGAGCAACCCGGTAAATTGGTTCTTATAGGTGGGAATACATGTCAATCGACCTATCATGATCCCTCATCGGACATGACACTGTACGACAATCAAGTTTCGACATCTTCTCCAGTGGTCCACCCACTAAGTTAGTTAAGAAGCTTAGCAGTTACTAAACAGTTTAACTACTCATGTCATATCCTATTCCTACACTCACGGCGTCGATCAGCCCAGGCGGATTACTTGTCATATGCAGCCACATAAGAAGACGTGATCAGGCGTGGACGGCGCTCAGGAGATATTCCCACAGGTCATAAAGTCATGCAACAAGTCGACAGCACGGTAGGAAACTTGGTACACTGGACTCTACGTCGCACTTGTTAGTAGTCTAGTTGGCCATGGTATGGTTGGTCCATATCAGTTCACATCATCGTCACGAATCAAGCTAGATCTTGAATAAAGGCTCGCTGAGCAAAGGCCGAGCATTGTTATCGAAGGCAAAGCTCCCGTCGAGGTGAACAAATGTATCCGATGTCTTGATCGCGAGAGCCCCAAAGGAGCTGCGGAATGGTTGACAGCTACATTGTATAAACCGGGTCTGATACGGACTGTTTGCGGGTTGTTCTAATTTGCGTTCTGATACTTCCATCAGCCCTGCCACTGGTTCACCTCTGCCTAGGCAGTCCCTCGCAGGCACGTATAGTTGGCATGGTGGTTTCGGGACCTGTCAGGTTATCAGCACATAGTCCTCCTTGAGATCACTCCTGCGGATCGGTTAGAGGTGTTCAAGGGAGACTTCCACATTATCTTTTGCTTTCTTTGGTATGGCGGCAACTTTCACGGGTCAACTAGGCTTGTGTTGATTCTGGAAGACAGGCTCAAAATGAACTAACCTGCAGATGAGTACATGAATGTGAAACTACCCACATCGAGTCTGAAACTCGAACATCGACACTAGAACAGGATACATCAGTCTGCTTCAGCAATTCCAATAATCGGGTCAAGTTGTGCAAGCACACGTACAGTAAGGAAAACAATGCCCCACGCCAGTATTCAGGGTCCAACGGACGTTATCTACCCCGCAGCGGAGATACTGCGATGGCTTCCCCCGGGCATTCCCTTCTGTCGCTCCACACCTGGGGTACTATTTACCATTGGAAACTGCCGAAATAGGAGCCAAACGCCTGAGCTGTGTGATGCTCATTATTAATCGTTCGGACTTCTGTCCATCGCGGCGAGGATTCCGCTGAATTGCAGGTATTTATAGGAAATTCGAGGGGCTTGCGTCTCTCTCCACTCGTTCTACATGCTGTGAATTTGTGCTCTCCATCAAGTGAAGTTACTCAACTCGCTTCAATTTTCTACCGGTAGATCCAACGATGTAAGTGCTCATTTCATGATCTACAGATTCAAGAGCCTGACTTGCTATAAACAGGGTTTACACCGCATCTTTCGCCTTCTTCGAGGCGCTGTGGGAGGTAGGAAGCTTTACCCGTGAAACAAGTCTCAGTGGCTGACTTCTAAAGGCTGGAGTGACACATGCGTTCGTCAACTTGGGTTCCGATCATCCATCAATCCTGGAGGCCATGGTCAAGGGCCAGAAGGAGAAGCCAGACCAATTTCCCAGGATCATCACCTGCCCCAACGAGGTATTTCTACATTCGCCTCTTATACTCTGTCTCATTCGGGGACGGTTTCAACTCCAGTCGGCTGACATGCCTCACCCACGCTAGATGGTCGCTCTCTCCATGGCAGATGGCTACGCTCGACTTACCGGAAAGCCTCAGTGCGTGATCGTCCACGTAGACGTCGGAACACAAGGCCTAGCCGCTGCTGTACACAACGCTTCCTGCGGCCGTGCTCCGGTTCTGATCTTCGCCGGCCTCTCCCCATTCACAATCGAAGGAGAGATGCGCGGCTCCCGCACCGAATACATACACTGGATCCAAGATGTTCCCGACCAGAAACAGATTGTGTCCCAGTACTGTCGTTATGCGGCCGAAATCAAGTCTGGCAAGAACATCAAGCAAATGGTTAACCGCGCACTCCAGTTTGCGACAAGTGACCCGAAAGGACCTGTATACCTGACCGGTGCTCGAGAGGTCATGGAAGAAGAGATAGAGCCATACACCTTAACTCAAGGCGTCTGGGGCCCGGTTGCACCATCAGCTTTAACACCGGAGGCCGTCGAGATGATCGCCTCTCATTTGGCCGCTGCCAAAGAGCCTCTAGCGATCGTAGGCTACTCAGGTCGCTCTTCTCGGGGGGTAAAAGAGCTAGTCACACTGGCCGATACGTTCAAGGGACTCCGGGTTTTGGACACGGGTGGATGCGACATGTGCTTTCCCGGCGACCATCCTGCGTCCTTAGGACTCCGTTATGGTGTCCATGACGCTATCAAGACCGCCGACTTCATCCTCGTTGCCGATTGCGATGTACCATGGATCCCAACACAGTGCAAACCGTCGGATTCAGCCAAGATCATCCACCTTGACGTCGATCCGCTCAAGCAGCAAATCCCTGTCTTCTACATCCCCTCTCTGGCAACCTTTCGGGCAGAGTCTGCGACCGCATTCAAGCAGATCAACGACTTTGTCGCGTCTAGCAAGGCTCTGCAGGAGGTGATCAATTCTGAAGAACAAGTCGCATTCGGTCAACGCCGGGAAGAAGAATATAAGAAGATGCGTCAAGCTGTTGTCGATCTTGCTGCAGTACCTTCGGGAGGTGACGACGCTTCATTGAATGCGTCTTACCTCATGGCTCAAGTGCGAAAATCTTGCCCAGAAGACACCATTTGGGCCATTGAGGCGGTAACCCTTACTGCGATTGTAGCCGACCAGATCAATGCCACTCTGCCCAACTCCTGGATCAACTGCGGTGGCGGTGGCCTGGGATGGTCCGGTGGCGGTGCCTTGGGAATCAAGCTGGCTACGGATGATCAGAACGGGGGTAAAAACAAGGGTCGATTCGTGTGCCAAATAGTGGGCGACGGAACGTTCCTCTTCTCTGTACCAGGCTCCGTTTACTGGATTGCCCGGCGCTACAATATCCCCGTGCTCACTATTGTGCTGAACAACAGAGGCTGGAATGCACCCCGCAGAAGCATGCTTCTGGTTCACCCCAATGGAGATGGTTCGCGTGCAACGAACGAAGATCTCAATATCTCTTTCGCGCCTACCCCAGATTATGCAGGCATCGCGAAGGCTGCAGCTGGAGGTGAGCTGTGGGCTGGTCGCGCGGCTACAGTAGCCGAGCTGGGCAAGCTCCTACCAGAGGCTATCCAGACTGTGCTCAACGGGACCGCGGCTGTCCTGGAAGCCCAGCTGGACGGGACCACTGGAAAGTATGTCGAGAAGAAATAGGGGACTCAAAGTCGCCAACCCGTTCTCTAGTTGGATGCTCTCGCCTAGTCGATAACGCTATCCACAGTTGTATTTCGTGACTTCTTCATAGAGCATATTTTAGCTTAGCAGCCTCGATTTAACAACCATGTTGATGATACATTTCCCAGGGCAGCGTCGCCATTCTCACCGACAGTTGTCTTGACGCTGAAGTGCTTATCGGCTGTCCGGCAAATAAGGTCTGGCTCCGATCCCGGCGATAACCTTATCTATGCGCGGGGCACATTATTACAGGTGACGGTTGTACGAGTCAACAGCAATATATTCCACAGGACAAACAGAGAGTTCAGTCAGGGTTCCTATGCGGTTGTTACTAGAATATAAGCATATGAGCAAGTTCAATCGCAAATATTTATGTCCTTAACGCTTTCAAGTGTCCTCCACGACGAGCACAGCCTTCTGATGCCGTCATGAGAGCGTATCGAGCCGTACAATACCGTACAACCAACCCGATTAGGTAGTCAGCTAGTATCCCGTTCCACGCCCTGTAGATGATCAGTGACCAAACCCTTGCTTAATCACGGCCCAGAAGCGCGGATACAACTGGTCAATTAGATAAGAGAAACCCAACATGGATACCTTCCATCCATTGAGAGTCCAGCACACACTGTCGGGCTTTGAGCTTCGAACAATGTGCGTGACCTCCCGCAGAGGTTGAGATATGGAGATTCGTCACACCTCATCGGGCGGAACGGACCCGCCTTCTCGGAAGTGTGGCCGGCGGAGAAAAATGGTGATGGGTATCGTGACTCAAATTGACGGGCTTTCCTCCTGCAGACCTGCACTGATCTCCAGGGTATTTGCTGTTGTTTTTGGTATTATCCTTTCGCATTGTCATTGTCTCTCCAGGACTGGATACTTATTGCGAATATAGCAGACACATCCAACCCAACTTACCTGGACAATTTTAATCGCTATCCACCACCAGACCAAGCTTCCCCGAACCGAGAAAATGAGTCCTTCCGTCAACCTCAACGGCGCGGATACGTCTGCCGGCCCATTGACAGTCGATGGCGTTGTGGATTTGAGGGCGAAGAGCGCGCCAATCCCTACAGGTGTTGCGCCTGCCACGAGCAGTGACATGTTCAAGAGCCCCGTGAGTACATTCTGCTGGAGGCTTTGCGGATGATGCTGATGCCCTTGTTTTCTCCAGTCATGCTATACCAAGCCGAAAGCGAAGCGGTGGGATCGTAAGTCTTTTCCGTCCACCGGAGCGTTGCCAGACGCATCCAGCCGTTTTCATTGTCGTCGGATCTCGCTGACCGATTTGAAGACTACATCTCCGAGGAATCAAAGGCCCGACAGGTTAGCTCTCAGGATCGTCGACTAGTTGAATCGCAATTGGGCTAAATGTTGCCTTAGCAATCTACACTGAAGGGTGCTGCGCGTTATCTCAAGACTCCAGGTATCTCTTCCTGTTATTTCTCTTCATACTCACCATGTTGGTCCAAGCGAATGCTGATGTTAACTACTGCAGGTCTCATCTCGCTCGGTGGAGGTCTGCCGTCGCCAGAATATTTCCCTTTCGAAGAGATTAGCGTCAAAGTCCCAACACCGCCGGGATTCTCCCCTCACGAGACCCAGGAATCTGGCACTGTTTTGACCGCCAAGAAAGGGGATGTCCGAGCTGGCAGAAGTCTTTACGGTACGTATGGAAACTTTGAGGACCAGATCCATCGCTGATTTTTCGGCAGACCTCGAGGTTGCTCTGAACTATGGACAATCGACCGGTTCCCCTCAGCTCCTCAGATTCGTGACGGAGCATACCGAGGTATGAGCTCCCTAAGAACCAAAGTACCTGCTGCGATTAACATGATCAGCTCATTCACAACCCTCCATACGCCGACTGGCAATGTTGCTTAAACGCTGGTAGCACATATGGGTGGGATACAGTACTCCGAATGCTCTGCAACAGAGGCGACTACATCCTGATGGAGGAGTACACGTTTTCTAGCGCCAAGGAGACCGTTCTTCCGTTGGGAGTCAAGGTGGCATCGGTCAAGATGGATGCAGAAGGTCTTCTGCCCGAGTCGCTTGACGAGGTCTTGAGCAACTGGGATGAAGCTTCTCGGGGCAGCCGCAAGCCAATTGTGCTGTACACGATTCCAACTGGACAGAACCCTACCGGTGCCACGCAGCAGGTGGAGAGACGCAAGGCTGTATACAAGGTGGCACAGAAGCACGATTTGATCATCGTGGAAGACGAGCCTTACTACTTCTTGCAGATGCAGCCATACACCGGACCCGACCGCGAGCCTGTCCCTCCTCCTGCCAGCCACGATGAATTCCTCAAGTCTCTCATTCCGTCGTACCTGAGCTTAGATATCGATGGGCGTGTGCTCCGACTTGAATCCTTCTCCAAGGTTCTTTCTCCCGGCTCGCGGACTGGTTGGATCGTTGGCCCGGAGCAGCTTGTCGAACGATTCATGCGCAATAGCGAAACATCTGCCCAACATCCAAGCGGCATCTCACAAATTGTTCTGTTTAAGCTTCTCGACGAACACTGGGGCCACTCTGGCTACCTGGACTGGTTGATCGACCTGCGTATGCAGTACACCGGTCGCAGAGACGCTATTGTCAATGCTTGCGAGAAATATCTCCCCAAGGAAATTGCTAAGTGGAACCCTCCCGCCGCCGGAATGTTTGTGAGTATTCCTTCACCTGCGATCGAGAATCATGGTCCAAAGACGTGTCGCTGATAAACTCATAGCATTGGATTGAGGTCGATTGGCAGAAGCATCCTGGCGTGGCTTCGGGCAAGACCCGCGAGGCTATCGAAGAGGCTGTCTTCCACGCTGCGGTGGATAACGGCGTGCTCGTCTCGCGGGGCAGCTGGTTCAGTGCATCTGGTCGCAACGAAGGCAACTTGTTCTTCCGCGCTACCTTTGCGGCTGCCAGCTCGGAAAACATTGCAGAGGCTATTGCTCGGTTTGCAACTGCCCTCAGAACCGAATTCTCTTTGTAGATAGATTGCACCGTTATGATACTACATGATCTACGGGAATAGACGTGAAGCGTTATATATTTACCATGGTTTACTCATCAGTTTGAAAAACCGCATACATTCTGAATACAATGCTCTCAATTCATGGATGCGTGGTGTTTAAGGTAAAGAAGGCAGACGAACATTGAGTGTAGATAGTCACTTAAAAGCCGGTTTGGTGCTAAATTAGTGTCCGCTGTTTAGCGTGGTTTAGCGTGGTTTCACTCGCGCACCCGCACCAGTCTCTCTCACAAAGTCACAAGGAGAAAGAACACCATCTATCTAAACTTCTGGTATAGCTCTGTTCGACACTTATACGAGGTTTGGGGAAAGAAAGGGCCGGAATCGACTTGGGTAAATATTACTAGATCCTGTTTATCGCTGCACAGGATTTCGTGGACACTTTGATTTGAGGCTTGGCGTCGTCGAACGACTTTCCTTGATGGCGAAACAGGCGCTTGCGAGGTGACCAACACAACACTTTGCAGTTGATGACGGCCACTGGCTCGCAAATCGCGTCTGGAACTGGGCATCTCAGACCTGTCTGTGTTTAAGCATCACTATTCGCTTTTTATGCCTTCGACAGAGCCTGTGAGATCCTCACGGGCTATCTTATCGGCCGACGCCTCGAGGACCTCTTGAGTCCCGTTCTGTCGGGTCAAATAATTACTGCCTTTTGCAACTGAACCTTACTGTGTACTTCAATATGGACACCACTCGCGCCTCAGGGCTCCTGGACCCGACGTCCGCGATGGCGGCTGCCATCAGCAAGCACAAAGCAGAAGCCATCAAGCTAGCACGTGAGCAAGGTACCGCGGTGCGCGAGATGTGCCGCAGAGCAAAAACAGAGCCGCCGCCGTACGAGTTTGAAGAGTTGATTGGGAAGGGTTCCTACGGTCGTGTCTACAAGGGCCACCAGCTGCCTTCGCGCAAAATCGTCGCGATCAAGGTGATGGATATTGATTCGATGGACTACAAGTCTGTTAGGGACCTCAAGGACGAATCAATTAAGGATTTTATACATGAGACGAAGGTTATGAAGCAGGTCAAGGATGCTGGTGCGAAGAACATCAATGAGTTGATTGAGGCCATCTCGATTCATAGCCAGTTGTGGCTGGTCTGCGAGTATTGCCCTGGTGGTAGCGTTAGGACTTTGGTAGGCCCTCCGTCGTTACTGCTTTCCTCCACTTGTCATTTCTGACTTTGCAATATTTAGATGAGAGCCACTGGTGATAAGCTTGATGAAAAGTTCATCATCCCCATTGCGCGTGAGTTGGCAGCTGGCCTGCGTGCAATCCACGAAGCTGGTATCATTCATCGGGACATTAAAGGTATGTAGGCCTCGACTGTCTGGTTTTAACCCACTACTGAGGCATTGGTAGCCGCGAACATCTTGATCCACGAGGAAGGACGGCTTCAGATCTGCGATTTCGGTGTTGCGGGAGTGCTCCAGTCGCACGTAGACAAGCGATCAACTTGGATTGGGACACCTCACTGGATGCCCCCGGAAATGTTCTCAACTCGTCGCGAAGCTCATAAATATGGAAGTGAGGTGAGGCTGTCAATTTCTGCTCCATCCCCTGAAAATACTGACAAGTCAAGGTCGATGTGTGGGCATTTGGTTGCACTATCTTCGAATTCGCAACAGGAAATCCGCCGAACTCCAATTTACGGGAGCGGATGCAAATTGGAAGACAACTCAGTCGTACCACACCGCGGCTCGCAAATGAAGAATACAGCGACGGCCTTAAAGACCTAGTATCATTCGCCCTCGAGGCGGACCCCATATCGCGCCCTACAATGGCAGACATCATGTCACATTCGTATATTGCTGGAACAGACGAGCAGTACCCGACTTCGGCTCTCAGCGAGCTGGTGCGCATCTACTATCAATGGTCGCAGCGGGGAGGGCAGCGAATCTCGTTATTCCATCCGGGAGGTGCTGCCGCCGCAGAACTCCCCGACTATAAGCCAGACTTTGAAGAAGACTGGAACTTCAGTACAACAGATGGTTTTGAACGGAGATTTTCCGTCATTGATCTGGATCAGATAGCCGCCTCGTTGGCCGAGCTAGAAGAGCAAATGAGTCCACCGACGACAACTCAGCAGGATCGTGATCCCTTCGATGTGCCAGCCGGATCCGAAATGTCCGTGGAAGACCAGGCCAATTTCGACGAGCGTGTCCGTCGAGGCGCTGCGGCAATGGAGGGGCTATTCAACGAAGACATGCCGAGTTACAAATACGAAACGAAGAACGATTTTGTGCCCATTGAGCCCCAGCCTCCAGTCTCTGATCTGCCTCTGCGCACGGAGACAGACCGATCTTCGGTGACGTCCACATTCATCGACATTGATATCGGCTCATTCGACTCGTCGCATTACGCTGCTGGAGCTGCATCGGCACAGCCGTTTCAACTCGCAGACGCGGATACGATCAGAGCCAATAGATCCAGCGGTCGCCAGCAGCATAATTCCATTGAAGGCAGATCACGATCATCGAGTCGTGAGGCGGATGATCGAGACGAATCCGAGCAACTAACTTATCAGCCCCAGAGTGGCCCACGCCCTCCGACGATGGACTGGAAATTTCCCGTGTTTATGCAACCTCCGGAAGGGGAGCAATCCGAAACGGAGAGCGCACAGTCACCGAAGGCGTCGGAGTCGCAACAGGAGGATAAACGGGCGACCATGGACTGGACATTTCCGGACGAGGCCCAACAGAAAGACAAACGGGCGACCATGGACTGGACGTTTCCGGACATGACAGCCGCTAAGCCTCTGGATAGCGAAGATCCCGGCCGCCACGATACCCTTCGAGCGCCGCTCCCCGACCTTCAGCCCTCAGCTACCATTCGACAGTCCACTATTGGTGAGCCTGGGGATTCGCGGCCCTCCACCTCGGCATCGACTGGCTCCGATATCTCAACACACTCTGATACAGACTATAATCCCTTTAAGTTTGACCGTCCTCCTACGCCGCCCGGTGAGCTTGCTGAACCGCATGGGCATTTTTTCAACAAGGAGCTACCGGAAACGCTAGAATCGGTGGGCTACGGCGACTTTGAACGGTCGTCGGTGTTAGACGGGCCGGGGCCAGATGAGGAAGACTCGCAGTCGATGATCTGGGAGAACAACACTGGAGTCGTTCAACCCTCGCATACAGAACCATTCCCCACCGCCATTCCATTCAAAGAGCTGGAGCCCAACCAACCCTTTCCAACACTGACTGACTCGCCTATGATTGAGCCTTTGCCCACGGCCCGGCGTGATCCGCGCCCGTCTACGAGGGATGAAATGGAGCCGGTCTACTTTCCCGATCTCGTACCGCCGCAACTTGAGGCTCTCACGGCCGGCGCGGAAGAAAGCGCTGTGACTGCCGAACTGGACAGACTTTTGGGCGATTTCCTGGATGCCCTC
Organism: Aspergillus hiratsukae; assembly: GCA_014281905.1. Classification (NCBI taxonomy): domain Eukaryota; kingdom Fungi; phylum Ascomycota; class Eurotiomycetes; order Eurotiales; family Aspergillaceae; genus Aspergillus; species Aspergillus hiratsukae. Next base: position 48,968 of record JACBAD010001942.1, read on the forward strand.
TCTGCGACTGGAGATGCGTTGTCCCGAGCCACCATCGTTCCAGAGACAGCAAGACGTCGACCATCAATCTCTGAACAGGCCGAGTGAACTTTTACTTTCTTTTCAGGTCGACCCCAAGTTTTGGCGACAGGCGCTTGGATGATACTTGGATGCACAGACAGGTCGCCCATTGGACATAATGACACTCACGTCCGTATCAATCAATGAAGCTCATGTGGATACTGTACATAGACCCCAAATCCAGCCGATTGTTAACATAGGTCTCTCAACTGCAAGTGTATCAACAGCCCGATGACAAGATCTCAAACTCCCCCAGTAGACCCAAATGATCCGTAACCCAGACCTCTTCATCAGAGAAATCCTCATCCTCACTCTCAGACTGATCACCCTGAAAACTAACCGTCACAGTGACCCCCTCCCCAATCCTTTCCAGACTCTTCGCCTCAACCCCACCACAATACAGGATCTTATCCATCCGACTACACCCAAACTTCTCCCTCATCCAATCCGGCACCTGCTGGCCCCACGTGAAACTCTCCTCCGTCCCCTCCCTCC